>JAHHFK020004111.1:0-279230 GCA_024533555.2 Aedes koreicus | reverse complement strand
CTAGGGGTGAGACAACTATACTTTGAGTTGCATTGATGGACTGAGTAAATCGCGAGTAACTCAATATAGCTTAAAATTGAATCAATTTCCATCGCTTCTCATCAGTTGCCAGGGTTTCAAAAAGTTGACTTCTAATTTGTTTGGAAAAATTGTGGACATTCTGCTAACGGCAGAGGACCATGAGGGTTTTAGGGTTATTTCATATCTAATACGTTATACGGACGGCTTTACGGAATCCAATGATCAGGTATCATAAACTGGTAATTTGCTAAACATGGATTCTGCGAAGCTTGATGCTTCTAGGGGTGAGACAGGCCTACTCTGAGTTACTTTCATGCACCGTGTTACTCGCGAGTAACTCGATGTGCCTCGAAATTTAATCGATGTTCATCGATTTTTTTGCTTTTTGTTACTCCCTTTTTGTCACAACTCATATCGTCAGTTATATTTGGAAACAATGAAGGCAAAAGGTTTACTTTACTTTCACCCATAAGAAATACATGGGTGAAAGTAAAGTATACGCTTTTATTCATAAGGCCCACACACTGACAAGTTCCGGTAATTTTTTTACCGGAATACTGTAAAATTTCACCGAATTCCGGTAAATTGGATTACCGAAAGTTCGGTAAAAAATTACCGAATACTGTAAAATTTTGTAAGTGTGCAGTGTCTTCTGAGCCTCTACTTTTAGTTTTGAGTCCGAAGAGGAAAATTGAAGCGGCCAAGGTGAGGATGACGTCAACTGCAGGACAGACAATGCGAAAAAACCACTGACGGAAAGTGAGACTTTGAATGCCACTGTCGGAACAAGTTATGCAGGAACGTTGGCCAAGTGTAGGATGTTCCTGCAAATCCTGTTCAACTTGGTTTCATCGGATGCACAAGTGGTATCGACACGACGATAGACAAAAAGAAGTGCGTTAAACGTCACTAAGTTTAATATCCGCGAACATCGAGAACCATTTGTAAACCTGGACTTTAGGATGGAAACAGCAGAAAAAGCGATAACAAGAGTGTTTTTTTCTATTCGGGAATAAAAAACAAGTGTGCATAATTTGCAGAAATCAAAAGGCAGTGTCTATAAAAATAGCACCCAGGGTGCAGGAGTGAGATGTTTAAAATTTAAATATATCATATAAATTCTCATTGCGTAAACCACCTCAATCTATCATTTGACAATCGATACCTGCCTTCTGCCATCATCCATAGTAGAGTAGCCTTTTTAATCGTTTTAACATGGCCATTTAAATTTAGAATTTTAAATGAGTATTTGCTTCCCACTGCGCTACTTCGAAGGTTCAGGCTGCTACTGCAGTTTGGAAATAATTGAACAGCTTCATATATAGGTTCTTCTGATCCGTTGCTTTCCGTTTCAATAGTTTCAACTGTGATGATTTCAGGTTCTTTCGGTAGTTCTGTTTCTGCCTGTAGGAAATCCTCGTCCAAATATGGATCAACATGGAAATTCATAGTAGGAAAGCTGATCTTTTCTTTATGTTTGTTTATGATACATGTTTTCGTTTTGCAGCAAGTCCTTCCAAACGTAAAATATTCTTTATGGGTGGAAGCACAACACCAATTTCTTTTTGGATCCTATCCCAGAAATCATCCTATAGGAAATAGTTATGTTTGGGAGTATGTTGATAAGATAGTGAGTTAAAACTTACAATTACATCCATTTTGATCGTAAAAAGAATTCAAGCTAAGCATCAAACTTGCTAGTTAAGAATTTGCACAGATAGCAGAATACAAGTTTTGACAGTAGCTGGTCGGTTCTCGATCCCAATGTTATTGTGGAAAAAATGATGTGGAGAAGAGAAAGTGATCTCGCCTACTAGTAACGTTATTTACTCGAGGTGCCTCAAAAGCAACTCTGAAATTGCTCGAGATGAAGAGCTGTCTTGCCCCTTTTGAGACGACGTTGATGTGACAGCATTGCACACTTTGCCATCAACCATCGTCATGAGCATCTTGAATTTCACCAGTACGGATAGTACGGATCGACCAAAATACGCTACCGTCACAGGCTGAAGCTTTGCTATCTGTTTATCCAAACTAGTCTTTTCTGCGGCAATAAGAAGTGCTGTCTCTTTGGCAAACTGCAAGCGTAACGGTCTGCAAAATCTTGTAGATGATGTAGATGGCCGTGGATTCTCAAACAGATTTTTTTCACCAACCACAATGTTGATTGGTACAATAGATGTCGCAAAATTTGACTATCATATTCTGCGTGGTCACCACTGCCGTACTATCCGTATTTGACCGTAAACAGTAGATTTTGCAACTCTTCATCTGAAAAATTTGTTATAATATTTTCTTTGGTAAGAATGATTCGCTTAACGGTGTGGTCGAGAAGTGCTTGTAGTTTGATTTCCATGTTGGTTTCAGTTATAGAAATTGAGTTTTTTTTTTCAGGAGAGTACCGACGTTTAGCCTCCAAGATTTTCTTGTATGTGGGATACACATTGGCATTACGACTTTTGGCTTCCTGACGTAATTTTATGTACTGTGCTACGGTGAGCTGAGGTTCGCAAATTAAAGCCAATGCTTCTTCTGAAGAATACGAAAGACATGTAGCTGGAGGTGTATCTCACAGATTTCAACAACTGTGTTGCTCGGGTAGGTGTCGATTGAGTGGCAATTTGGATGATTGAAGCCACAGCCCTTTTACCTTCTTCACGTAGCTTCATCACAGACGCAAATGCCAATTCATCTGCATTATGTTCAGTTCGTAGCTGTGCAGCTTTACGCAACCTGAACTCTCACTAAACCGGAGCTTTTTTCGCCCTCTGTCCTTACTACTCGTCGACGGAAGTTTGTTAAGTACAGATTGTGGTAAAACATAAACCTTACTGAAATAATCATGCTTAAAAACACTTTTCTCCTTCCGGATGTACTTTTCCCAGAACTACACAAAAAAGGAAAATTGTTTTATTGAAAGTTTTGCGCTTTTCTTCTAAAAAGTGTTTATTTTTCATTGAATTGAAAGTAAATTATCTACTACAAAAGTTATGTATTTGGTTTAAAAGTGTATTTTTTCGGTTCAGTGTGTAAATTTAAAAGTTTTCTCTTTTACCGTGAAAATTGTAGAACTGTCAAATCCACCAACACAAAGCAAGTAATTGCCCTCGTCGTCGTCGTCGTTTGGATTTTTTCGCTATTGTAGTCCGCGTCCGCGTCTTTGTTCATGACCGCTTCCGTACGCGTTTTGTTAAAATTGCGTTTCGTGAAAAAAAAAATAACTCCGTGATTCTTGGCTCGATCGACGAAATACAAAAGCAACAATCTCTGTCTGAAGGATGGGTACGTTACTACATGAATGTTGATGTTTTAATTTAATTAATCAACCCCCTTTTTTGCAGCGCTGCCACGACGACGAACGACAGCAGATAGGTTGCTCAGTTCCAACATGGATCTCTCGTGATGGAAAACATTGGTTGAAAGTTCATTTTAGAATAAAAATAATTTGTTTTCATTTATAACGATGCCACGGTTTCATTTCGACAGTTCTACTTTTTACCTGAAAATAAAACCTTTTAATGAAAAAAATATTTTTTATTTCAATCCAAATAGCACATTTTTATTTTTATTGCTCGACACTTTTTGGACAAAAGTTTATTTTGGAATAAAAATAATTTACTTTCATTTTCAACGATACCACAGTTTCGATTTGACAGTTCTACAATTTATTTTGAAAGTTTCAACTTTTAAATGTACAGAGCAGAATTTTTTTGAATTGACGGTTTGAAGGTTTTTGTTTTGAAAGCAAACCGCTTTCTACGAAAAAGAACCAACGCAAATTTTCAATTTTGGCAATGGTTTTTTTTTTAAATTTTAATAGTCTTTATTCTTTGTGTAAAAAAAAAAAACAAATTAAAGGGATGTTAAAAAGAAGCCCCCCGGATTCACAACAAAACCAACAGATAGACCAAACAAGTCTTCACCAAAATTGTTTTTTATATAATTAACTATATTTTTGCCGAAAAAAGTTTATTTTTAAAAATAAAAAAAACAAAAAATATTTTTTCTCAACTACAATTGTTTATCAACAAAATATTATCATTAAAAAGAGAAAAAAAAATAAATAAAAAACGTAGCTTACAGAAGAAACAAAAAAAAAAAGTTTTTTTGGGGTCAAAACAATTTCGATCACGCTTTTGCGTCTTTGGCAACAGTATGCATCGAGGTAAAAATTCCAAAGTTCTAGAAAAAGGCTATTTTGATGGTATTTTCTTTGTTTATATTTTTTGTAACAACAGTCCATCGTGGTACAACTCCATAGTTTGAATAAAAAGCATTGGACTGGCCGTCCCCATGCACATAAAAGTGTACTGCTGGCGAAAATTTCAACAACTATACCTATAGTCCACGTATAGGCTTCCCAATAGGCAGATTTCTCGCTCCAGTTTGCTATTTAGTGGTTCGAGCGATGGAGGAAAAGCCGGAGCGATTGTTTTTCCAGATCCTGCGGGAGGAACACGAGCTCGTCGAGTGTGTTCAGACGAATGCCAGCGAGATGGAGGACCTTATGGAAGCGCTGGGAGATACGGCCGAGGTCAAAAAGAGGAAGTGGCTCGAAAGAAGCGGTCGAAATCCGACAGAAAATGTAAGTCGCTTTTAGTTTCCCGGATCCATGACTCGCAGCTTGAATATATTCAAGACAGGCAGTCCCGAAGGACGTGTCGGATGCGTTGCATAGCGAGTCGGTTGCACCTCAAGCGGAGGATGTTGTCCCTTCTTTTCAATGGTGGAAATTTTCAGCAGCACTTCCTTATGTTTGATAAAATGGTCCCAACCCCCCCCAAAGTGTCGTGTGACCGTCCTTGTTGGGCAACAAGCCCCGCAAACCGCCTTTGATACCCCAAGCGAAGAGACCGTCGCGGGTGCTCGACCTAATACACTCGGACGTTTGTGGACCAGTGACGCCAGTCGGACTGGATGGTATAAAATACTTCGTGACTTTTATCGACGACTAGTCACATTTCGCGATGATGTTCTCAGCAGTGAAGGACGAGATGGCTTCGTTGAAAAAGAATCAAACCTAGACTTTGACGAAGCTGCCTGACGGTCGGACTCCCATGACCTGCAAGTGCGTGTTCCGGATCAAGCGTGGGATTAACGGGCAGCCAGACCGATATAAGGCTCGTCTAGTGGCTCGAAGATTTAGCCAACGTCGATGCTTTCGCTACGACGAGACCTATTCAACCGTTGCTAAGCTGGACACGGGAAACGGTCTTCTTGAATGGAGAGCTTCAGGAGGAAATCTCCATGGTCCAGCCCAAAGGTTTCGAAGCTGGAGTGAACCTATTATGTCGTCTAGGAAAGTGCTTGTATTGGCTCAAATAGGCATCGAGAGCTTGGAACGAGCCATTCCATTCATTTAGCTTGCGAGGAGCATAAACGACCAGTGCCTGTACGTCTGGAAGACCGATAAGAGAACAATGATCATGGTGATTTATGTCGATAATTGCTGGTACGTCACTTAAGCTGGTGAAGACGGTAAAGTAGCCTGGGACAAAATTTAAATTCCAGTTCCCTAATGATTTTCGGAAGCCTTTTTGGACCCTGTAATAACTGTGCAAAATTTCAGCTCGTTTGGTGAAACTATATTTTAGCGCTAGTGGTTTTAATTTTACATAGGATTTTCCATGGGAAAACTTACTTTTACAGATAAAAATCTGGCAAGGTGATCCATTGTCCTTGAAAAATAAATCAATACAACCACTTCCTGGGAAATTTTTCAAGGCAACTTTTCTTCCAAGACCGCAAAGCGATCCGACGCTTGTGGAAAAAGTTATTAAGCTGAAACTGATTGCTATCCAATCGAACGGTTCATTGAACTGTTTTCTCTTGCAGCACTGCCACCTGCAACCTGCTGCTGGCTGCGCGAAGCAACCACTGTGTTTTGTTTATGTTCACTCAGCATGGAGGAACTGTGCTGCTAGAAAAAACAGTCCAATGAGCCGTTCGATTGGATAGCAATCAGTTTCAGCTTAATAACTTTTTCCACAAGCGTCGGATCGCTTTGCGGTCTTCTAAGAAAAGTTTCTTTGAAAAATTTCCCAGCAAGTTAAGGGATTGATTTATTTTTAGAGGACAACGGGTCACCTCGCCAGATATTTCTTTGAAAAGGTAAGTTTTCCCATATAAAATACTATGGAAAATTAAAACTGCGAGCGCTAAAATATAGTTTCACCGATCGAGTTGAAATTTTGCACAGTTATTATAGGAACCAAAAGGCTCCCAAAAATCAATAGGGAACGAAAATAATTTTGTTTCATATATCCGTGTCCCAGGCTACAAAAAAAAAAAACTTCCAAAAATTTTTTGTTTTTTTTTTTTTATTTTTTTCTCATTTTCATGGTTTTTCTTCTGAGCGATGGTGTACTTTTTTTCTGAATAACAATGTAGTCTCACATGCTAGTGACCAATTCTAAAAGTGAAGATCTGTTCCTTTTTTTGCCTTTTAGACACCTACTAAATGTGACCATTCTACTCACAATAGCTCTGATTAGAGAGACAATCATCATACTCAAACAGAACAATAACATTATCTGTGATAAGACTTGTTGTATTCCTATGTATGATGCATTTACAGTGAAATACACGTTTATATATACAGAGGACCGATAAAACAGTTACCACATTCCCCAACAACATGTTTAGATTACGTGGATATTGTAATTTTCTCTGCGTTACTAAATCTAGTGGTTCTTGTCTTTCAATTAACTTTCATACTCCTAATGAAAACAAATATGTACATTATGGTTGTTATATTAAAGAGACAATTTCTGGAGCAGCATGAGATGGATTGTCTGTTCTAGCTGGACTTGACAAACTGCTACTATTCAAATTTCTCCACATAGTGAAACTGTAAAACGAGATAACATTAATCAGTGGGGTTACATTGGTCGTTTGGGCTGCGTTTTATGTTAATGCCTAGAAAATTTTCCGAGGAAGAGATCAACAATAATCTTAATAGGATTAGATCTGTTAGTACGCCCGTCGATTCGGCGAACCCCTCGTGCATAGATAATATCAGGGAGTGAACAACGGCACCTGTCATTGATCATGTCACGATCGCCACAGCATGGTTGTGTGCGTGAGCTGTCATCCGATGATAATTGGAAAAATATGTTCAACAACAATAGAGGATACAATTTGAGCAATTCAAAGAGGAATCTTAAAATCTATAATTTGATTAGTACCTACTGAAAAAAACAAACCTACACTAGTTTAGTGCTTAAATCTAGTTAGTTGCTAATGTTCACTATTCAAATAAGTTAAATTATAAGTAAATTATTTAAAGTATCGAATTTGCTTTCATATTAGTTTTATTAGAGAAGGGTTACTTGCTACGACTAGAAACAAAAAAGAAAGTACGGATATATTGAACTATCAATAACTACATATATATGTGTTAGCTAAAGGAACGGTAATGCCTTGTTCAGACTACAGAGTTATAACATGTTATAACGGTTGTCAAATAATTTTAACAAGAAATCCGTCATCAAGATAGGCTTATTACACGTTATAACTGCTCAGTCTGGTCAGCGTTTGAAGCACTGGCCAGACTGAGCAGTTATAACATGTTATAAGTCTATCTTTATGACGAATTTCTTGTTGAAATTATTTGACAATCGTTATAACATGTTATAACTCAGTAGTCTGAACAACGCATAAGAAAAAAACTTAAGTCTAGTATAATCCGTTTACTCAACTGTTTACTCTATGCACAAATCAGCTGAAGCAGCGCAATAAAAGGTTTTTCGATCAAAATTTGGTCGACTTAAACTTGACGCATTTCCTTCCATCGAGCATTAAAAAATTTTGCACACCCCTCATTTTGAAGATGTGTGCGTGTAGCATCATGCCTCTATTTTGACTTTGAGATTAGCACTTCAGTTATCAAAATGTCATCGAAGGAAGAGAAGCAACGCATCAAAATTTTGCACGTGCATGGCGAAAATCCAAACTACTCTCACGCCAAGTTGGCGAAATTGTTGAATGTGGCTAAATCAACTGTTACCAACGTATTAAAAGTGTTCGGTGAACGTTTGTCGACAGCCAGGAAAACTGGATCGGGGGGAAACCGAAAGCCGGAGGCCACAGCGACGACAAAAAGCTCGACTGTTTCGAGCGGAACCCCAACCTCTCCGTTCGAGATGTCGCAAAGAAGCTGGGAGTGGCGCCTTCAACCGTGGATAGAACTTAAAAACTAGCTGGACTGTCGACTTACAAGAAAGTGGTGACTCCAAATCGCGACGATAAACAAAATACTTCGGCCAAAGCACGATCGCGAAAGTTGTACACGACTATGCTGACGAAGTTTGATTGCGTGGTAAAGAACGATGAAACTTACGTCAAAGCAGGCTTTAAACAGCTTCCAGGACAGGACTTTTATACGGCAACCGGACGGGGATAGGTGGCATATATTTTCAAGCACATTAAACTGTCAAAGTTCACGAATAAATATCTGGTCTGGCAGGCCATCTGAACGTGTGGCTTGAAGAGCAACGTTTACATTGCGACCGGAACCGTCCACTAGGAAATTTATCTGTGCGAGTGCCTGCAAAAACGTCTACTGCCTTTTCTGAAGCGACACAATTGTTCCGTTCTATTTTGGCCGGATTTGGCATCTTGCCATTACGGAAAAAAAACGCCATGGAGTGGTATGCTGCCAACAACGTTCAAGTGGTGCCCAAGGACAAGAACCCTCCCAACACGCCAGAGCTCCGCCCAATCGAATAATATTGGACCATCGTCAAGCGGAACCCTAAGAAGACTCAAAAAGCTGTTGTGAGCGAGAAACAGTTCAAAGCAAACTGGCGTTATGCGGCAAATAAAGTGGACAAGGAGACTGTACAAAATCTTATGGCAGGTGTTAAACGAAAGACCCAGCAATTCGGCAATTTGAACTTGAAAAAGAAAAAGAATTTGACTTATTAATAAAAACTTTGATCGACTCACACACATTACTGTTTGACCAAATTTTGATCGGAACGCCCTTTAGTTAAGGGTGCTCAAGACGCAATCGAATTGTAAGGTGGAAGAGAAGTTGAATTACTAAAAGTAAGTTGATAAGCTAGTTCTGTAATGTGACACATAACTTATGTACTGATATTCTATTTAGAATTTATAACCCTACCTATTCTCGGTAAAAATGTTCATGAATTCTGTTAATTCTGGTGACGTCCGCGACTTTTCTTCAAACAAGATCATTTAACTTATTGAATGACTTATGTGTTTCTGATTGCCAAAAAAGTATAACTTAATTTATTCAACATGTCAGTTCAAAGTTACATATAGGATGACTGAAGAGATGACAGACAGACAAATACCGGATGGACGAACAATTACTCAGAGTAATTTAGAAAAGCTATGTTCCAGACGCTTTCCAGGAGCACGTTATTAGGGATGCCAGACCCATAACAACTAAAATAAAATTATGTACAAAATGTCGCTTAAGGTTTACAAACACTAGTGAGGAGAATATTCCCGTAACAGTTTCTGCAGAAACAAAAATTGAGGCAAAGACTTCACCTACAACTTCGTCGGTTTCATCGAAGGAAACAGCTTCCACGGGAGAATCCGTAGGATCATTGATTAATTTAGAAAAAAAAATACAAGCTCTTGCACAGTTTTTAGATATATCTATCGAAGGAAAGTAGTCACGATTAAATGCTTCTTTACAATAACTGAAATATTTTCACAAATTTTTAAAACGGTAAGAATAAGGTTTCCAAATGTAGTTTCTGACGTGTCGGAGGATTTCTATGAACTTCTATTAAATTTGAAATCACATTTTTCAAAAGCCGACACGACTGAGAAAAAATTTGAAGTTTCTTCTATTATTTACCTCATTTTGGCCTAAACAATGTGTTTATACTAATGATTCATCAGCAATGAATTTTTGTGTTTGCATGATACATGAAAATATTAAATTCTTGTTTAATGCTTTGAATAAAACTAATTGCTTTTAAAATTTACATGCAGATTTAAGTCTCAAAACTTTTTTGATCAATTATGTTTTATGTTAAGATAGTATAGAGGCTTGTTTTATAAATCTTGCAAAAAATGCAACTCGAAAAACACGGTTGATTTTGTTTCCGAGTCTATGGATAAACATAGCATTGATATAATTAAATACTGTTTTTGGATAATATCTCCTCGATGTGTACCAAGGGCACATGCTGCCCGCTCCCCATTGGAAGCAACAAGTTGGAGTGTGACAACTACCGAGCGATCACTATTCTCTACTTGGCCGACAAAAACCTTTCGCAGATCATTTTCTGCCCTCTATCGCCGCTATCAATCAGATTTGTGAGAAGTTATCAAGCCGGTTTTGTAGACGGGCGATCGACAACAGACCAAACTTTTAGGACGCGTTTCGAACCGTACGGTTTTTGTTTGGAAAAGTGAGTTTCCTGTGCTGTTTCTGAGGCACACGTTCGCTGGACGAACCATCCCCACCACCATCGAGAGTGATCGGAAGTGGTCCCCCAAATTCCACCGGCTGTAGTCCGTGAAATGTGGCACAACAGTAGGGTGTTGGATCACCAGCATAATGGATCTAATTATCAATGATTCCTTCGCTCCACTGGCTAAATCCCACGAATCCTCCAGACACCCACCGTCTCCGCTATGGTGGCTCAGCCAATAGAGTCCACTCGCCACCGCAGCTAACCCCCAAGGAGAGACGAAGCCGGCTGAATCGAGAGTGCGTTCGTCTGGGTAGTCACGGTGGTTCTACAGCGAGTAGGTGGTTCGGTACTCTATCACCGCCGTCGCCGAAGAGATTCCGACAAAGGACAAAGGACCGCTGCGTAGGCAGCAACAATATCGCAGACGTCCGTCGGGGTAAATCGGACAACCGAAAGTAGGTAAAACGTTACTTACAGTTTCAAAATGCCATCGACGGTTCTCCACGGCATATTGAATTCGTTCGGAATTAAATTATGTGGGCACTTCAGGTTTTCCATCCATTTGGCGGCGATGATTTTGCGGCAGTCGTCTTGATTCATTGTCACTGATAAACAAAACTTTTTGAAAATGCTCATGAAACATCAGAAAGCTTTTTGACAATACTGCTTCGTAAATACAATAAACGAGGGGTGCATGAATTCAACGGAAACATAGCATTGTGTTTTGAATTTTTCAAGTTTGCTTTGTAACAATGCACAAGACGCAGATAAGACCGGTAGCTCTCTACCGGTGCAGGTGCGCTCGAGGAGTACCTGCAAGCACTTGGAGTTTTCGAACGACGTGTGCTTAGGACCATCTTTGGCATTGTATGTAAAAACGGCGTATGAAGGGTAAGAATCAACCACGCGCTGGCGCAACTCTATGGCGAATCCAATGTCCAGAACGTCGCTAAGGCTGCAAGGATACAATAGGGGGGGGGGGGGGGGTGTTTTTCTATCGAATCCGGCTGGTACAAGAAGCACGCTGGGGAGCTCAACGAGCTAGCTGGTTAGACCTAGTGGAACAAGACCTTCACCGAGGCAAATTTCCGTATACCCTTTATGTATGAAGCACATACTTTCTTGCAGTTTGTCTCGACAAATAAAATATATGCATGAACAACATACAACTTATGTAATTTCCCACAAATAAAAGCTATGTTGGAAACCAAATAAAGTTCATTTGCTCTGACAAATAAAATTTATTAGTGAGGTTTATAAATTTTATTTCCATGAGCTATAAAGTATACGTCTGATACAAAAAAAAATTATGTGTGAACTTCATAACTTTCATTTCAATGTGCTATTCAGTTTATGTGTATGATTCGAATGATTTCATAGTTTAAACAGAAACGTTTATGAGTCCGATGTAGACATTTTATTCTTCTTTTTACGTCCTCTTCTTGTGTGTCCTAATCCTCTTTTCCCAGAAATTCACTTCTATTTTCCAAGAAAATTCACTTTTTAGAAATCAAACACTGTTAAAACCGGTTAGTTTCAATGTAACGTTTCACGAGCGTTAATACACATGCTCCATAAGTGTTGTTCTTTCTTATTTAATTGATAAACGCTACGATCATGTACTACCACTAATACAAGTTTTGACGTAGACTACGTCTTACGGCAAGGGTAGGGTGTCAATTGAAAATCTAAAAATAATCAACCGTCACGAAATATCGTTACAAAGTAAACGCTTATAACTTAATAAATGCTCAATAGATTTTCAAGATGTTTACATCAACCGGTTGGAAATTTTCCCGCGTATCAATTCAATTATCAAACATTATCGGTTAACAATTTTAAGCTACATATTGGACATATTTCATTAGCAAAATATAAGGTGATGTCTTATAATGCCGATTTTTCAGAGTAAATTTACTAAATGCACTGTACTTTACTATCACAGATTTCAAATTTAAGCAAGGGAGGGCTCATATAGGGTAGCCATCTTTATCTGAAGCGCAACGTGCACGGCAGAAATAACCTGCGTCGTGAAAAGACCGAGAAAGGATAATTCAAATCAGTCCTTTTCAGGACGACCAATCCAACTATGAGAGAGTTTGTTTATTTTGATTTTATCTAACAACTAGCCAAATGGCAGACAGCGGTGGCTAAAACAATTTTAATTTTCTCTCCGTTGTATACCTTGAGCATTGTGAACAATTTACAAATGACTGCCGTCATGAAAAATTGAAATGTCTTACGACAAGGGTTTGGTGTCAATTGAAAATCGAAAAATAATCGACCGTCACGAAATATCGTTACAAATTAAACGCTTATAACTTCATAAATGCTCAATAGATTTTCAAAATATTTACATCAATCGATTGGAAATGTTCCCAGATATCAATTCAATTAACAA
Organism: Aedes koreicus; assembly: GCA_024533555.2. Taxonomy (NCBI): domain Eukaryota; kingdom Metazoa; phylum Arthropoda; class Insecta; order Diptera; family Culicidae; genus Aedes; species Aedes koreicus. The sequence goes on along the minus strand of JAHHFK020004111.1, from coordinate 266,405 downwards.
AATTTATCGGTTAACAATTTTAAACTATTGAAAGTGACGAAAATGAAAGATGATGTCTTATAATTTTGTTTTGCAGGTTGAATTTCGTAAATTCACAGTACTTTCCTATCACAGATTTCAAATGTCAGCAAGCGAGGTCTCATATTCAGCACTGAACGATACAAAAGCAAATTTTCTTATTCGTGTTGCAGTACTGGAGCTGTGCGGAGCAACGAGCCAGTATTCAATGGCAGCTGGCGATGGCATGTACCCTGGAGCGTGCGCTAGCTTCATTCGGCAGTGCGGAGCGGCAAGGCGCCAACGTTGGATTAAGCTGCTGACGGTGGCAACTGTTGCTAGGCAGCCATTAATTATGCAGTGGTGTACTAGGCAGTCGGTTGCCAGCCGGTGGGCGCAACCACGAGGAAGCGAAATTAGGTGCATGTGTGTGTGATCTTGTTGATAGCCATTTTTGGTAAGGCGCAATGTGCAACGGCTGAAATAACCTGCCTCTTCAAAAGACCGAGAAGGTTTTAGTTGTTATGCGAACAATTTCAAATCCGTCCTTTTCAGGACGACTAATTCAATTTTGAAAGAGTTTGTGTGATTGGAGTTTCAACATAACTATCCAAGTTCTTACCAATTGACAGCCAGTGGTGGCTAAAACAATTTAAGTTTCCTCTTTCCGACATTCGACTTATCAGGTAAACTAGACCCATTTTTGTCTTTGGTAGCATGCTGCATACATTGGGCATTGTGTACATTTTTCAAATGGCTGCCGTGACGAAAAATTTAAAACACCGGGCGCTAATAACTCGATCGCTTCTTGATTGATTTATTTTTGAGATTTTTGTTCTGATCAACTAGAGGTTTTTACGATTGCCATTTTATTTCCTCAAGTATTTAAAATTTTACAAACAAAAGATGAATATATTTCGCGTACAATTCATCAATCGGTATTGGAAAATTTTAAAGAATGTATCTTGATGCAAGTATCAAGAAAGTTTCTACGTTTAATTTACGCTTTGATTTTCGAAAAGGATATTCCGAAGTAACGTTCTCTGCATACTCCAATTAATACAGTTATGAATAGTTATTCTGTTGTTTTAACGATTCGCGTTGGATAGAGTTTTACTTCTAGGAAGAAATAAATTTTGAGAAACTGTGGAAGTGTGAATAAGTACGATGCCTAATCGTTTCGATGCCACACGTATGCGCAAATGACGGAAACGCATTAAAATCGAACAGATGGAAAATCCTCCTACCATGTGAACTCGTCATTATCAGGCAAAACTTAAACGTTGCGGTTGAGATGCTGGAGAAGGACCTTCAACTTGAGGCCGTATCATCATTTAAATCTTTCTGAAGAGTGTACAATAGAATTTCCTAATTTTCATAATGCATACTAACATACAGGGTCCTCCCTTAGCTCAGTCGGTAAAAGGCGCGGCGACAAAGCAACACCATGCTGGAAGGGGCTGGGTTCGATTCCCGGTCTAGTCTAGAAATTTTTCGTTAAGGAAATTTTCTCGACTCTCTGGACATATAGGGTATGATTGTACTTGCCAGACGATCAGATTAATGCAAAAATGGTACCTGGCATCGAAAGCTCTCAATTAATAACTGTGGAAGTGCATTTAGAATACTAAGTTGAGAGCAAGTAATAAGCGAATTGCAAAAGCAATGAGCTTGAAACGCTAAGCTAACCCAACGTCCGATTAGAACAATCATATTTCATTTAAATGTAAACCTTATATCACTGAAAACAAGTCTGTTATATGAAAGATTGGCCAACAATTTCTTTTTTTACGCTTGTTTTGGCATTCAATTGAACAACGGAGAATTTTACGCGTCTGTTAAAATTCATTTTTTTTTCTGTGAATGTTCCGCTACGAAACTAACGAAACTAATCAAACGGTTTAACGAAGTCTACGTCAACCGGTCGCGTGTTAAACACAACCCCACTGATTTTTTCAAACACGATAGGTGCTTATGTTTATCAGCGAAGTATGCGTTAGTGGTTGTCATGAAAAATCACTTGAAGTCATCAATTTTTACAATTATGAGACCTGACTTCACCAAAACTAAAATTATAAATATTGTATGTTTTAAACAACGCATTTGCTAGAAATATGTCCAATATGTCGATTGCCACAAGAATTGAGAAAATCTAACGAGAAACGAATTAGTTATTAACGTTCAAAAGCTAACGCCATATGTTGCTGAAATATGTTATCCAACCTCAAAATAAAGCTGCTTTATATCGAGGTATGCCTGTATTCATAAAACAGCGATCTTACTATGGTGCATATATTAGCTCCTACGTCATCTATAGATTCGCTTTCAAGCTTAATTTACCAAGGCCTATCATTTATCGACGATAAGAGCTGTGCATGTGTTTCTTCGGCTTCCAAAAAGAAATACGTAAGTTCGTACTTTCTGCCGGCTATCTACGCACATGCGCACAAGTTCTACAGCATCAGCTCATAGAACCGGTATTCCCAACACAACAAACAAACACGACAACAAATCATGATTTGCGAATTTAAATAGAACATTTTCGTAAAGATCGAATACCAGCTTGATCTTCCAAACACTGCTAAAGGTTCACAAATTCACGGCACATATCAGCACAGTAATGATTCGATTTAACGAAACTTTCTGTTGGGCATTTTGATAATCATAAACAAAATTAACATGATTGGTACTATTCACTAACGTAGGTATGAAATCTATAAAATAACTATGTATAGTAGCTAAAATATTGAATGATTCACAAAAGAAATATGGAATAGCATCAATATAAAGGTGAGATATTATATCAGCGTGAGCGATTTCTTTTTCTATAGTTCTTCAGTTTAAGGACATACGAGATCAAGTCCCTATCACTTCAAAGTTTTCTGAGTACAAAATTACTATTAGGACTTCAGGCGTGAAATTTTCAAGAAACGTTTGCTCCACTGGAGCATCCACTGGTTAGCAATTTCAGCGTTGTTTGTTTTGTTTAATTTGTGATTTTTAGTCCTCAAAATCGTGAAGAGATAATCATATGGAAAAAGGACTCCATCCAGTTTCACCTTAAATACACATTGCAAATATTTTTTTTTTTTTTACAGTCAATCAACTTTATGAAACATTGAGAATCCCTTAATCCTGCAAAACATTGATATTTTAAGTGAAAACCTTAAAAGTTTCTCTCACTTGTCGTGGGATGCACACATGCTCAGTAGCTAGATTTGTGATTATTTTTACACTTATTCTGAAAAAAAATATGGATATTTAGATACAAGAGATAAAAACAAATACTTCGTCGTAGACTGACTTGATAGTTTGACCATCTGAAATTTGACATTCACATACTTCAGGAATTTATTCTTCCAATTATAACTTATTAAAAATTTTACTTAAGGTAAATTGTTTCCGTTCCATCTCACAAAATCAGGTCATTACTGTGTTGATGGACCAGTATTGCTAAATACCTTTGCATCACTCTAAAGTGGTATTTTGCCGATAGTCTCACACTTTTCAGTTGATAACAACCTTTGCTCGCGTTGAGACGTGCTCCGTCAGAAGTGAATATTTGACAGGCATTAATTTAAAAAATTTCAAACCAAAATGTATTCAACCAATGGAACAACGGAAACTAGTCCATCGTCCCGTGTCGTAGATTTCCGATCGGACACAGTAAGTGTGCCAACGGCCAATATGCGTACAGCAATATTCGAGGCGGCCGTGGGAGACGATGTTTACGGCGAAGACCCAACTGTGAACGAACTAGAACATCGGTCGGCCGAATTGTTCGGTAAAGAGGCCGCCCTATTTGTGCCAAGTGGTACGATGGGCAATTTGTTAGCCGGTAAGTGGTAACTCCTTTGAATTCATTATCTCGTCAGTTATCTTGTTTTTTTATGTCTAGTGATGGTCCACTGCAATAGGAGAGGTTCTGAGGCGATTGTCGGTGACATGGCTCATGTGTTTCTGTATGAGCAAGGCGGATCGGCTCATCTTGCCGGTGTATTGTTGAACAACATCAAAAACCAACCCGATGGTACGTTTTGTCTGAACGAGCTACGACATAAATTTCGCGGGTTCGATGTTCATGAACCGAAAACAGAATTGGTGCTGGTAGAAAATACCCACAACATGTGCGGTGGAAAAGTGATTCCATTGCAATGGTTGGAAGATCTTTCAAAAATTTGCAAAGAACAATCTGTTAAAATTCACATGGACGGAGCACGCGTTTTCAACGCCGCAGAGCATTTGAAGATTCCGGTGTCACGTGTTGTTCGTGATGTAGACTCGGTTTGCTTCTGTCTTAGCAAAGGTTTAGCCTGTCCCGTAGGGTCAGTTCTGGTCGGATCTAAGGATTTTATCAAACAGTAAGTTATGATATTTTACTGTACCAACCAGCAAAGTTCAATGAAGTTCAACATAATCACTCAAATAAAATATAAGCTTTCCTATAAACCCCATTCTCACAGGTTAGCATGTACTTGAAACACACAACGGATACCTTTAAACTTAACGCAAAAAAAATGCAGATTTCAAAACCCGACCTAAACTTAATTGAAAATCCTTCCTACTTCACAGAGCCCACCGCCTGCGGAAGGCCCTCGGAGGCGGTATGCGTCAGGTAGGATTCTTGGCGGCGGCAGGATTGGTAGCTTTGAATGAAATTGTACCCAAGCTGAATTTGGACCATGACCGCACGAGAAGAATCGCTGAAGCTATTCACGCCATGCACAGTCCCTTCTTCACAGTTGATCTGAAGAATTTACACACCAATATTCTGATGGTGCAGATACTGACCGATAAAATAAGATCGTGTGATTTGGCTAAGAGATTAGCGGAAATTGCCCCCAAGGAGATCGCGGATGGTGTCACGGATGCTTCCGGAAAGGGCATCAGCGTCAAGCTCAGCGCACGTGATTGGACATTTGCACGGATTGTTATCTACACGAACCTGACGGACGAGGATGTAGATTTGGCTATAGGAAAGATTAAATATGTCATTGAAGAATATCAGACTCTATGGAAGTAAGTGTGATGTATGCAGCATAAACCGTAATGAAAAGGAAAATACAAGTCGTTGTTTGTTTTTCATGCGAAGGATTGCAGAGGATCACAAATGAATGATATTTATATCCGGTTCAACTAAAATAGTACATATACGCATTTTTTTTTCTTTATTTCTTTACTTTCTGCCTGGCTGGTTCGTCTCTTTATTTATAACTCGGCTGGTTACATAAATAGTGTCAATAACAAATCATATGAAGTTCCATCAATCGTGTCTGGAATTTAGGGTTGTGCTCCATCGTCTATTCACATGAAGCGACTACATTATGTAGTCTATGTAGTTGTTAATCCCAAAACCGTCATCGTAATCCTGTTGTGGTGCGTTTTCTCATTTGGTTCTTCTCAGTTGAATTTGATCGCAAAGTTTAATGTCTTTTAAAAATAGATCATGGCTGCTTCTGTTGGAGTATCATTGGTCAGTATATTTCTTATTCCGGTGTCTAGTATATGCGTTGTTCTTAAATGTTGGTTCTGTGGGCAATCAGCAAGAACGTGTTTGATGGACTTTTGAATTCCGCATAATTCGCATGAGGTTTGTTGGTATTACCCCGAAAGCATTTAATCTTTAATCTTACAAAGAAAAAGGTCTCGCTCTTAATGCCATTCCACTGCCCATGCGTCCGAGATTATATTTATGATCCAGGTTTTGGCATCCTGAAAGGGTACCCGTGTTGTCAGTAAAGCGTGCATTAAAAAAAATCGATCAAATGATCCGATTTTTCGTGCGATTACCCTGCCACCTGTCGGGTTCCAGCCGTCCGACCGTTTAAGGCGACCGGAGGATTCAACAGAAGCTCAACCGGAAAACCGAAGGCAAGGTGGCCATTTCTTTCCGTGCGTTGGGCCGGGAGTTTGGTGCGACCGGCCAAACGGTCAAATAGTATTTGGCCAAAATGGATATCCACATGCGGTAGCGTCAGTCCAAGCCACCTGTGTCGGAGAACCAAGCGGAAACCCAGAAACAACGGCTGAAGATTCTGATCAAAGAGATCTTCCCGGCGAAGCGGAACGTGGTGGTCGTTATGAACGACGAGACGTACCTCACGTTGGACGGCAACGACTGGCAAGGCTGTTGCTGTGACTTACAACACTAGTCGGCAAAATCGGAACTTTTTTCGCTCCCGTCGGCATTTCTGGTTGGATTTTATAGATTTTGCTACGCTGAATCCAAATATGGGCTCAGAAATGCTGTAACACGTCCAGTTTTTGAGAAAAATGTGATTTAAACTCACAAAAAAACGAACTTCCTTAGTAATATGATCTACCTAAGCAACAACCAGAATATTGGCTCTGCCCTTTGCAAGTTGGACTTGGATTTTATGGAATGGACCTCCCTGAATCCATTCGTGAACACAGATTTTTCACAACACGTAAGATTGATGAAATAAACCGGGTTTTCAATCACAAAATTACGAATTTTCATGAAAATCAAGATTTCCTATTTTGAAAACATGAATTTTCGTTCCGCCCTTTGAATGTTGGGTTTGGATTTTATGAAATAAACCTCCCTGAATCCATTCGTTATCACAGATTTTTCGTAACAAGTAAGATTAATGAAATAAACCGGGATTTCATGCACAAAATTACGAATTTTCATAAAAATCAAGATTTTCTATTTTGAAAACATGAATTTCAGCTCCACCCTTTGAATGTTGGGCTTGGATTTTATGAAATGGACACCCCCCCCCCCCCCCCCCCCCCCTCCCCCAACCCCCCCCCCCCCCCTACCACGCCCCACCCCCCCCCCCCCCCCCCCCCCCCCCCCCCCCCCCCCCCCCCCCCCCCCCCCCCCCCCCCCCCCCCCCCCCCCCCCCCCCCCCCCCCCCCCCCCCCCCCCCCCCCCCCCCCCCCCCCCCCCCCCCCCCCCCCCCCCCCCCCCCCCCCCCCCCCCCCCCCCCCCCCCCCCCCCCCCCCCCCCCCCCCCCCCCCCCCCCCCCCCCCCCCCCCCCCCCCCCCCCCCCCCCCCCCCCCCCCCCCCCCCCCCCCCCCCCCCCCCCCCCAATACACCTCCTCCCCCCCGATTGACCCAGCAACAAACCCCCCCCCCCCCCACCCCACAACACAACACCCCCCGGCCCCCCCCCCCCCCCCCCCCCCCCCCCCCCCCCCCCCCCCCCCCCCCCCCCCCCCCCCCCCCCCCCCCCCCCCCCCCCCCCCCCCCCCCCCCCCCCCCCCCCCCCCCCCCCCCCCCCCCCCCCCCCCCCCCCCCCCCCCCCCCCCCCCCCCCCCCCCCCCCCCCCCCCCCCCCCCCCCCCCCCCCCCCCCCCCCCCCCCCCCCCCCCCCCCCCCCCCCCCCCCCCCCCCCCCCCCCCCCCCCAACTGACCAACTACTGACACCAACCGCAACACCAACGACCGACTACCAACTGCCCCCCCCCCCCCCGCGCCCCCGCCGACCCCCGGCCCCAAGCCGTACGACACACCCCGCCCCCCCCACAACACCCACCCCACCCCCCCCGCCCCCCAGGAAACCAACCGCCAACCAACGAACAAAGACCCAACCCACCACAAAACCCACCCCAACCACCATAACACCAGACCCACCCATAAACCAACACAAAAAACTAAACCCCCCAATAATAAATATAAATTTATACCCAACAGAAACCACTGAAGACAAACCTAAATCAAACAAACTACCCCACACCCAACACACAGGAAAACCCCACGAACATCTGAAAAATACCCCCCCTACAGAAACAACCAACCTAGAATCCACAAATATCAATTTAACAAACCCCAACAACACCCTAAAAAACTATTAAAACAATATCACCCCACCCTAAAAATCAAACAATAAAAATATATACCAATAATATAATATACTATTAATTTAATACACCCCAATTTTAATATAAAAAAAACTGACCAACAACAGCACAACTGACTGAACAAAAGACAACCCCCCCCCCCCCCCCCCCCCCCCCCCCCCCCCCCCCCCCCCCCCCCCCCCCCCCCCCCCCCCCCCCCCACACACACACACACAACAACAACAACACAAAAACAACAAAAAAAAACACACACACACACACACACACACACACACACACACACACACACACACACACACCCCCCCCAACAACAACAACAACAACAACAACAACAACAACAACACAACAACAACAACAACAACAACTACCACACCAACTACCACACCAACAACTACCACACCAACTACCACACCACCAACAAAGCACTAACTAACCCCCCCGGGTTTTTAAAAAACCCCCCCCCTTTCCTTCCCTACCCCCCCCGGCAAGCTCGATCCTCCCAATCCCCCCACCTCCCCCCCCACTACGGGCCATGGGAATCCAGCACCGGTGAAGTTTCCCCAACCCAACACACCACCTCCACATCACGGACTCAATCCTTATATGAACCCATACCCTCGCTCCCCCAGTAATCCTAAACCTCCCCGCTCCCCAGAGAACCCCGAGACAGGCACCGACCCACGAAACCCACCCCCCGACCAGACTAGGAAAGAACATGATTTGAAATATAAATATTTTACTATCTCTACACACACACACACACTACTACTACTACTACTACTACTACTACTACTACTACTACTACTACTACTACTACTACTACTACTACTACTACTACTACTACTACTACTACTACTACTACTACTACTACTACTACTACTACTACTACCCCTACTACACACCCCCCCCCCCCCCCCCTAACTGACTACACTAACTGACTGACTAACTGACTACTGACTCCCCCGACTGACTGCACTGACAGACTGGGACGACGGACGATGACTGACCAACGGCCGCCCCAACTGCCGGCGACCGACTGACAGACTGAGACCAACTGACGCAACTACCCCGACGACGACGACCACCGACGACTGACTGACACTGACGAACCGACCGACTGACGACCGACCGACGCGACCGACCCCCCCCCCCCCCCCCCCCCCCCCCCCCCCCCCCCCCCCCCCCCCCGACCGACTGACTGACTGATACCGACTGACTGACTGACTGACTGACTGACTGACTGCCTGCCTGCCGCCGCCGCTGACGACGCCGCCGCCGCCGCGGCCGACGACGACGACGACGACGACGCCGCCGACGACGACGACGCCGACGACGCCGCCGACGACTGACGACGACGACGACGACGACTGACGACTGCCTGACTGATAGGAAATCTTGATTTTCATGAAAATTCGCAATTTTGAGAATAAAAACTCATTTTTTTCAACACGAATGAATTCAGGGAGGTCCATTTCATAAAATCCAAGCCCAACATTCAAAGGATGGAGCTGAAATTCATGTTTTCAAAATAGAAGATCTTGATTTTTATGAAAATTCGTAATTTTGTGAATGAAAACCCGGTTTATTTCATCAATCTCACGTATTGCGAAAAATCTGTGTCCACGAATGGATTCAGGGAGGTCCATTCCATAAAATCCAAGTCCAACTTGCAAAGGGCAGAGCCAATATTCTGGTTGTTGATGAGGTATTACTACGGAAATACGTGTTTTTGTGAATTTTAATCACATTTTTCTCAAAAACTGGACGTGTTACAGCATTTCTGAACCCATATTTGAATTCAGCGTGGCAAAATCTATAAAATTCAACATATATACTTGAAGGGAGTGAAACACTGCCGACTAGTGCAATCAGTGAAGAGGGATGTCACGTCCCCTCTTCTTTTTGTCAGGGCTGGCAGTGAACATGGAGATCTACAGTATGAAATGCCTCCCAGAAGTTGCCGCCTTCATTAAAAAGTACCACAAGGATGACGACGTGGTGTTTTGGCCTGATCTAGCGTCGGCCCACTACTCGAAGTGGGAAGGCGACCAAGGAACTGAAGAATATGCCTAAGAGCTTCTTTTTTTTACCTATGGCCAAAATTCCGGCTAACTGCCGCAAGCCGGCGCGTCAGGGAGTAGAAGTATTTTTTTGAAGTTTTTAATTTCTTCTTGAATAAAATACTATCTGGTTTCTTGAAATATCTTTTTTCGTTATTTCGAAGCTTAAATCCTTCCAACAGGTGGTGATAGCTGTGACGTAATGAAAAGGTAAAACTCCAGTTTCGACGGATGATAGGGTGGGCGGTAGAAAGCCAGAGGCAATTCTGATGCAGCGATTGTACGTTGTTCCGAGTTTATGCGTCATCTCATCTGAAGATCGGCAGGTGAGATCTATACCATATAAAAGTCTTCTGGTTACGGTCGCGTTCGAAACCCGGAGCATTGTATCCCGGTTATTGTGGTTATGGCGGCCCGTTATCCAGCGTAATAAATTTAATCTTGAATTACAATCTTCCTTCACCATGTTGAAGTTTCCTTTGTGGAAGGCGTGTTGTAGGTTGACCATGCGCTCCAAAACTTTACAAACGCAATTTGTCAATGAAATTCGTCGGTATCCTTTGCTTCAGTTGAGGTTGTTCCATTTTTTGAGAAAGGGGTCACTAAACTGTGTCTCCATCGCTCTAGGAATTAATCTTGAGTCCAGTTCAGATTCAAATAATTATGGGGCGATGATCAGTTCCCAAAGGGTCCTCAAGGCAGGACTAGAGTAGTTGCTTGGTAATTTCACTACTGGTCACACAGCTCGAGAAAGTGTGAAATTCTGTTCAATATCATGCACATAAATGGAGCGTCACAAAACATAAAATTCTACATTATACATCGTGTGATGTTCTGGGACATTGCATACATCGCGGATAATATTGCATGCAAAAGCTTATCTTTGTTAGAAGTTTTTCATGCAAGTTGCTACTTTGTGTGGAATGAAATAAAATTTTGCATGTTCTAATATTTACATCACAATGAAAATTCAGATTTTTTTTGTGCAGTAATACGTCAATCACGGTGTCTGTTTGCCCTCGAGTGAAAGTGAAGTGAGGGAAAGCTGGTATTTTTGTTGGAGTAACTGAGCTCACCACCTCTCTGAATGGCAGGAGCTTCGATTGATTTGTAATATCTTCCCGTTTCCTTGAGAAAACTAGTGTATTGCTGAGTAACGTCTTTGAACTGATTCTTTGTCGTTCTGTAAAGATTTCTATACATCTCAAGGTCGTGCTGGAATCGGTCCGTGATCACTTGATGGTCTTGTAGTTTGCTGTTCCATTCGTCCCTTTGTTCCTCCATTTTTTTATCCTTGTTTAAACGTTCGTAAATTTCGCCAAACTTTGCCAAACTTGCATTTGAGGCACTGTGACTTTGGGTAGCAGGTGACTCTACGAAATTTCTTTTCCTGCGCAGCGGAGCTTGGTATGTCCAAACTCCCAGCATTTGTAACACTTCGTTGGAGCAGGATAATACCTATTATGGCCTGGTTTCTACATGGATATAGCCGAGGTAAACGTGTTTCGGAATCGCCATACCAGATACGGTTAGGATCAACATTGGTTTGTTGATCCTTTTATCCCCATCCCCTTTTTGAGTGATTCTCTAAATGGAAGAGATGCATTCCCAAGCAGCAAACAATGATCTAAAATGGTTGAAGCAACTTGATTGTGGCTTGATTGAGTCACAACGAAGTCATCTCATCTTGGTTGTAACTACCCGAAAAAAAAATTCTCATAGATTTACATTTAAATGTACAATGTACCTTACAGTAGAATCAATAGTGTGAACAAATAATATTATTGTTCATGACAATAAGATGAAAATTGGAGATATTGTTTCCACAATAGAAGTTAATTTTAATTGAGACATTGACAATAGAATAAGGGGGTTAATATGTATCTTAACTATGGAAAAAATCATTTTTTCCCGAACAAATCTGAGTCAATTACTATTGATTGTATTGTTTCACAATTGTTGAAGATTCTTGCATGTAGGGTGAATAGTAGATCTATTGCAATGACAATATGCATTTTTCATTTATCCAATACGTAAACAATAAGATTCATGTTTGGCAATAGATTGTAATGTTATTTTATATTATTGTGTTGTCATTGTACGGTTATTTTTATCCGGGTAGTGTGTTACTAGGGTTGCCAAGCTAGGATGTCTTTTACTTACGCCTCAGAGTAATCAAATATTTATTTATTTATATATTGTTTTAACGAACTTACGACCAATTACGACCGCTAATATCTGTTGCCACAATAGACAAAAATCCAGCTAGGGCAAGTTATGGACATGGGAGAAAGGGCTAAAGAAGGTCATATATGGCAATAAAAATTTTAATGCAAGCATAGAGTGTGATTTATAGCAACAATCATTAGGAAACTAACCATTTAAAATTGGCTCACTGTTGTAGAACCCCTTGGTCACGAGTAATTCTACCCTTTATTTAATTGACATTTCATCGAAATAAAGTGACATGTCAGTTTGTCGGTGCTTTATTTATATTGTCTGACTTATTCCTTGTTATGCCCTCTACTGTAAGTAGACCTTTCTTTTTATTTACCTTGAGCTCTTGTCAAACGAGTGGAGAAGAAGAAGAAGAAGCGAACGTCTTTTTTCAATTTCGCTCGTAGTGGTTCGGTAAATCGTGCAATCGGGAAGAAAATCAGCGTTTGCTGATCACATTCGTCTTATATTGTAAAAACCACAAGTTTAGGGGTATCAAACGAAGTGTTTTAGCGTTTACTAATAAATGCATTCTGTTTCGCTGGTTGGAGAGTGATATACGACCTAATGTAAGTGGGCCTTTTAATGCATCGTTCGACGCCATTTTCATTGCGAATCGATTTCCTAATACACCTGACTGCCTACAGGATGTCTGTAAATCCAGATTCCGGTGGATCCGCGCTGGCCAAGATTCGGTGTTTTTTCGATATCTCTCTCGGTGGACTTCCGGCTGGCCGGATTGTGTTCGAACTTCACCCGGATCTTGCACCCAAAACTTGTGAAAACTTCCGGGCGTTATGTACTGGTGAAAAGGGCATCGGTCAGAAAACCTGTAAACCATTGTACTACAAGGTAAAGGTAATAAGTTTATTTAGAGAATCCCTTTTAATTCCGTTTGCTGTGATATAGGGAATAATCTTTCATCGAGTTGTAAAAGACTTTATGATCCAATCGGGAGACTTTTCTAACGGCAACGGCACAGGAGGCGAATCGATATATGGCGGAACGTTCGACGGTTGGCTTGAATATTTGATTCTGAATTTTTCGGATACTAATGGTTTATTCTTTCAGATGAAGCTTTTACACTAAAGCATGATAAACCGTTTTTGCTTTCCATGGCAAACCGTGGAAAGAATACAAACGGTTCGCAGTTTTTTATGTAAGTGACGTTGTTCAATGGACCAGGAACCAGCTTCTTCTGAAACCTAAATAAGATGAGCTCCTAGAGCTATTCGCTTCAAAACATAATCCATTACTTTTTCAGCACTTGATACCATCATGTTCCTAAGATTTTAATAGTATTGTACAATTTCTTGTACCTTGTTTATGTTGTGTGTAGAGCAAGAGAAAGAATCTGATTGCCGCATCTGCTACAACAAATGTATAGTGGCCATCTCCGTGTGCGTCTCGTGGCTCAGGAACGAATGTACCAATAGTTGCAGCACTAAACACTGTTACAGACAGAGAGGTACAATTGATCTCTAGAGACCGAGCCAAGTACGATAGACATTGGGCAGTGTTAGATTTTGAGAGGGCTCGTTGCTCAATTTCTATCGCTTGGATTCGTGTTATGCTCTTATTGGGCTAGCTGCCGGCAAACAAATCCGAAATGGTAAAATACGATAGCCACCAAAAAAGGAGACGCACCAAATATTATATCCAACAATCCATCTAATAACAACTCAACTCCACCAGAAAACCAAAAGCATATGCAATCAATTGTTTTGTTCTTTGTTCTCTCTTTTTCTATTGTAGTACAACGCAACCTGCACCTCATCTTGATAAGTATGTTCAAGATTAATTGCAACTTCGAGCATGGGAAAAAATATTGTTTGTTTTCTTTTCTTTTGCCTTGCAGCGTTCATGTCGTGTTCGGACACGTAGTTTCCGGTCATGATTTAGTACGACAGTTGGAACTACTGCCAGTCGATAGAAACTCTCGTCCGCTGCAGGACGCCGTCGTTGCCAACTGTGGCGAGTTGGTACGTCAGGTCAAAGGTGAGAAAATCTTTTTTTTAAGTAATTGTCAAGTTGGAAATGTTTTCAAGCATTAGGTGATTTATACTTTTCGGGGAACTATTGAAAATTTGATGTCCATGCCTCAAAGTAGTTATTTAAACGTCTTCAATGCGAGTTCGTACAGACTGAACATTGGACATGGAGCGAATTACAACGGACAACTTCAAACAACACCCAGTGGACCAGTATTGACATTTTCGTTTTGCGAAAAGTTCCACAGACTGGGCGGAAGTCGAACCCTCACTTCATGGCAATCGCCTGAACGATAGGTGACGCCGCCAACCGTTGGACCTCGAAACCCACTATATTCCATAAACTTATCACAAGCAAGTTCAGCAAGAAGGTTGTATATAAGAGGCTATTCTGAAAGGCGAAGTGACATTCATCACTAGCTGTTAAAAATGTTACGTCTTAATTATGTTGATAGGAATTGGCCTCCATTGGCATCCCGAGTAGAAGATTCTGGTGAGCCGGTTGCAGTTTGTTACCATCTCGGCTGGACGGTGTCAGCAGTCAACTTTCTGGGACATCATCGTTGTGCTTGCGAGGAGTGTAGCATGGCAGATAGGAAACTGGATGAAACATTGAAGCGACATTATCAGTTGGAGAAGATCAGATCTTCGGCGATTCCTCCAGGTCATTTTGCATGATGAATCCATTATTGTTCCGCCGATTGTTCCCCCAGCCTTAATGTTGTGCGTTGAGATCGCCAGCGATGATGAATTGCCCCCACCGCCGAGTTAGCTTGACGATGTCTTACCGTAGAACAGTAGCCGCTTGCTTAGAGCAATAGGCCGCCATGATGACGATCGGTCCGAGGGGGGTCAATGAAAATTGACCTACGATTTTTACCGAACTACGTCTGAAAATCTCATCGGGCGAGATGTAGATGATGTAGATTTTCTTCTAAATATTATCGAATATTTCGTGAGGACAGCACGTGACAATATTTTTTTCATCGCCATTACAAGCACATTTATTGATATAATTGTAAGTTTCATCACAAAACTTGTAATAAAATGTCCACTCTGTCGTTAACATATTATTGCTTGACTAATTCCAAGTAGACTAGTTAGAAATTTGTAAAGCAAAATCGTATGACAAAAAATCTAATGACTGCATGATGGTGTGATAATGACAAGGAAGCTCATGATATTTCGGTTTTTCTCCACAACTTTGGCTTCGATGGCAAACTCGGCAGTTGGTGTTGATCCGATCGATGTCTAATGAGCCAAACGTCAGGGATGTACACGTTGACGTCAGGCTTGAGGTGCATTTCGGTGATTATGGCGATATCGATTTCCTTCTCGTTGAGGAAATTGGTTAGCTAGATAGTTTTGTTCCGGACGGAACAAGCATATCAATTTAAAATCATATGAAGACTTCACTGTCCATTTGTTCATGAAGTTCATCAGCACCATACTGGCAGCATGAACTCCATAATTTGCTTCGGCGTGTAGTGATCATCAGACTGATGGGTTGCTGTACTTGTTGTCGGATTTCCCCAGGCTGGAGGAGGGACATGTTGAACTGGTAGGGCTATCGAGGCGGCTGCTAGTAGATGTTGAACTCTGGTGGTCGGTTTGCTGTCGATGATTTAGTTCGAGAGGCGATAAATTTGGTACTTTGGGCCGGTTCATAAACCACGCACTCATTTTTGAAAATCTCTGTTCATTAGGTCACCTCTGTTCATTAGGACCTTTTCATTTGTGATCAGTAGTTCTGGATATTTCCACTACGTTGCGCTAGTGTACAAGTAGTTTTCCTGACTAAGGTATACCTTGGTATTCTATCCATTTGGAATGATATTGTCATCGGAAATGCTTTTCAGGGAATTAAAACCTTTCGATTTATGACCAACAGGTAGAATTTTATCGCTACGTGGCGCTAGTGTATTTGTACTTTTTCTGAATATACTGTATGTTGCTATTCTGGTCATATACAAGGTTTCAGTGTTCAGCAAAGTTGATCACTAGGTCAATACCTTTTATTTACTTACCTTCTTACTCATACTAACATACTTCTCTTTCTATCTTTCCATATGCTGTAAATTTTACTCTACTTTCATATCTCTGTTCCTACCTATAGCAACGCATAATCGTTTTTTATACTAAAAAAGTATAAATATTACAGAAGAAGAAAAGAGACGGAGATAAAAAGTATACTAACGCTACATACTCGGATTTCTCAGTGAACAAGTTTTCTGTCTTCAGCAAAGTTGTACAGGCGTTGTGTAGTGAGAAAATTCTAAACTCCTTTTCATCAAACTATTAGCGCTGAACTACTGAACAACTTTGTCAAAGACCGGAACCTTCCATATGGACAAGATTAAAAAGTATATTATGTTCAGGAAACTTACTTAAGCACAAGCGATAAAATTCTGAACTATTAATCATCAATGAAAAGGCCATGGCCCATAGAACGACTATATGACTTCCTGTCAAACGTGAGTAAGCATAAATTCATTTTCGATCTAGGCACCGTCGAAAGCGTCGCCGTGGAAGGTAACCACGTTCGAGACTTTGACGGCTACTGTGTCATACGATTTCTGGAAAGCCGATCACCGTAGTATTGTCGGCGTGTTGTCTAACATAGCCTGGGAGAGCATCCTCGATCCTGAATACGTCGATTCCGCTGCGCAAACTTTTTTACACGTCTTGGCATATGTCATTGACAGGCACGTTCCGAAAAGAGTCCACTAAAAAGAGCCGCACCTTCCTTGGCAAACTAGTGAATTTCGAAAACTGAAATCGACTAAGAGAGCGGCGTTGAGAAAATTTACTAAATATCGTACGCTTGCGCTGAAAAACCATTACTCCTCATATTTACGA
Organism: Aedes koreicus; assembly: GCA_024533555.2. Classification (NCBI taxonomy): domain Eukaryota; kingdom Metazoa; phylum Arthropoda; class Insecta; order Diptera; family Culicidae; genus Aedes; species Aedes koreicus. Next base: position 249,452 of record JAHHFK020004111.1, on the reverse strand, counting down.
GGGATTCAGTCCAAACTCAGGTCGCATCCGAAGACTTTATGGAAGCACGTAAACGAGCAGCGCAGAGAGTCTGGCCTACCATCATCAATGGTGTTAAACGGTGAAGTCGCTTCATCCCTCCAGGAGATATGCCGCCTGTTTTCCGAAAAGTTTTCCAGTGTTTTCTCCGGCGAGAGATTGACTGATGAACACGTTACAGCAGCTAACAATGTGCCACTATACGGTCAAGCTCTGACAATCGACATCAACGTCGACATGATTATAACCGCCGCAAAACAACTCAAGTCGTCCTACAATCCTGGACCCGATGGTGTTCCGTCAGTATTCCTGAAGAGACACAATTCCCGGCTTACTGACATCGTTGCTTCGCCTATTCCAAATGTCCGTCACAAGAGGAGTGTTCCCGTCCTGCTGGAAATTAGCACATATGTTTCCGGTTCACAAGAAAGGAAGCTAAGGAGACATGAATAATTATCGAGGAATCACTTCGTTGAGCGCGATCTCGAAGCTATTTGAGTTAGATCAACATGGTTTCACTTCCGGTCGTTCCACCACCACTAATCTACTGTGTCTTACATCGTATATCTCGGATAGTATGGCTGAACGAGCTGAAACTGACGTCATATATACCGACTTGTCAGCAGCATTCGACAAGCTGAACCACGCCATTGCGATTGCGAAACTAGAAAAACTTGGGGCTAGCGGCAACTTTCTGCGATGGTTTCGCTCATATCTGACCGATCGACAGCTGATGGTTACCATTGGGAACTGCCAATCCGGCATTTATCCAGCCACGTCAGGGATACCTTAAGGAAGTCACCTCGGACCGTTGATCTTCTTACTTTATTTCAACGCTGTGAATTTGGTCATCGAAGGCCCACGACTATCGTATGCTGACGATCTGAAAATCTACTTTCGGATTCGTGCGACCGACGACTGCATCTTCCTCCAACGTCAATTTGAAGCTTTTGCCAGCTGGTGCAATTTAAACAGAATTGTGGTTAACCCTGCGAAGTGTTCGGTAATCACGTTCTCCCGCAAAAAAAAGAACCGATCATATTTACCTACAGACTCGAAGGACCAACAATAGATCGTGTTGATCAAGTAAAAGATTTGGGAATTATTCTGGACTCTCAACTTTCATACAAGCAACACATCTCGTATGTGGTTGATAAGGCGTCGAGGACATTGGGATTCATCTTCAGGATAGCAAAAAAATTCTCCGACATCTACTGCCTCAAATCATTGTACTTTTCGCTGGTGCGATCTACATTGGAGTACTGTTCTACAGTTTAGAACCCAAATTACAACAACTGGTACTGAGAGAGTCGAGTCCGTTCAACGACGCTTTCTTCGATTTGTTCTAAGGAACCTGCCGTGGAGGGACCCGTTTCATCTGCTCAGCTATGAAAATCGTTGCCAGCTGATCGATCTGGAGCTTCTCCGTACAAGAAGAGAAACCTCAAGGACGCTTTTTATTGCAGATACATTACAAGGCAGAATATGTTAACGTTCAACCTAGAGCGCTTCGAAACAACATGATGCTAAGACTACCTCTCCGCCGTACCAACTACAGCATGAACGGTGCCATCGGTGGATTACAGCGAGTATTCAACCGGGCCTCTCATCTGTTTGACTTTCACCTTTCACGCCAGATGCTGCGTTTTACTACGTTTTTCAATGGTGCTTCCGGTGTCGTATAACTATATGAACGCATTTATGTACATGTATGTATTTCATTATTATTTGACCCTACGCTTTAACTTAACTTATTCTCAACATCATTGGGGCCACATTGAGCCTGTTGATGTCAACAACAAATAAATAAATACAAATACAAATACAATTGAAGTTCAGGCTTGCTTCAAACGTCGTGGCGACCGTGAATCAACTTCGTTGAAATTGATTTGATTTCACTAGTTTGACACCGAAGGCTAAAATAAACACCGATGAATGAAAAGCTTAGTCGAAAATGTTGGTTTGAAGATCATTTTGCTGAAGTTGACTAAAAAGTTGCTATCAAAAGAAAATAATGTGTTTCAATTGAAAGCGATGAATGTTAAGTTCATCGTCCTACGACGATTTTCAATTGAAAGGGTAATTGTGTGATTGTATTCAGGATCCAAAGGTAAAGCAATTTTAAAGAAATTTATTTGCACACTAGCACCGCGTAGTGATAACATTCTTAACTAATAGTCACCAATGAAAAGGATTTTATCTACCTGACCCTTTTGTCGAAGACAGAAGCCGTCAAGATGGTCAGGATTACGAGATATACCAAGCTCGAATCAAACTTGATACACTAAGTATTTTATTTAAGCGGACACGTCTCGCTATGTCGCATTATACTGCGCTGTGTGAGGAATTTCCGTAATTAAGGAATACGCTGTTTGGTCCAGAACGAGTTTCTTGAGGAATACACGTTGGTTTTACATCGATAGGTGCTTCGACATCAAAATGGTAAGAGAAAATCTACATGTGTTGTACAAAGCGCGGGTGCTCAAAGGTTAAATGAAGATTTTTCTGCGCACTGAAACTTTTAACAAATGTCTCTTGTTCCTTAACATAGTATTCGGCGGAGTTCAAAATTCTCACAATACACAAATGAGAATCATCAGCATGCCAATTTATAATCGTTAACCAGAAACGAAAATCACGTGTGAACCATGCAGACCATACTCTCATTGTGACTGTAGCTACCTACAATGGCAACCTGAGCTTCTCTAGAGCCTGACCAGATTCTAGATGGAGCATCGCTGACCATAACCATTATCCGTAGATTTTTACGATTTTCACCTACTTCAGCGATGATTGTGGATTAAGAATCGTAAAGTATACTGATGGAATGAATTCAGGCGTTTTTACCATCAATCATTTGACGTTAAGGCCTGTTCATAAACCACGTAGAATTATTTTTGAAAATCTCAGATCCCCCCCCCCCCCCTCGTAGACTTTCCTCCATACATTTTTTTTAAATTTTGTATGGAGCGTGGACTTTGGCCAGACCCCCCTCCCCCAGAAAAGTCTACGTGGTTATGAATAGCCCATTATTAATTTTCACTGATAACAACTCTAGTTTTCAACCATTTTTCTGTTCTTTAGTTAATCACAAGAATTTTTATTAAGCTCATACCAAAACATTACACTCCTTTTGGTAACAAACGACAGTGCATCACAGATGAAATCGACAAAGATTTTTCATTAGGGCCTAACTGACAAACGTAAACAATGGCTTCTTTCGTAAATTTCTCGTGGCTCAGAGGCTATCCATGTAAGCTTCTAATTCTATCGGATAGGAGAATTCTTCCTCTTCGAACTGACCGTGGTGGATTGTTTAGACGAGTTTTCAATGAAGAGAAATTCGCAGAAAAAGCCATTGTTTACGATTGTCAGTTAGGCCCTAATGAAAAATCTTTGTCGAAATATCGAATTTAGTTAACAGTACACGCATCATTATTTCACATGATGATGAAGTGGCGATTAAGTTGCCCCAGATTTACGGGCGTACGCAAAATTATACTTTACCATAGGGGCTATTCATAAACCACGTAGACTTTTCTTGGGGGGGGGGGGGGGGGGTTTGACCAAAGTCTACGCTCCATACAAAATTTCAAAAAATTGCATGGAGAAAAGTCTACGAGAGGGGAGGGGGGTCTGAGATTTTCAAAAATGAGTACGTGGTAAAAGAACAGGCCCATATCAGCGCCAACATTAGATTAGGGCGAATCTGCTTTTGTAAACAATGGCTTTCGTAGTCATTTTCTCTTGAACAAAAGGTCACAAATACAAATGAAGCACTCTTTAAGGAAGAGGAGCTTTATCTCTATCCGCTGATATATTCAATTTGAAGGAATTGTATTCAACTTCCGATAAATTAGCAGACAAAGTGTTTGTTTACAAAAGCAGATTCGCCCTAGTCAAATGTTGGCACTGATATTATATATTTCTCTTAGCAGTGGGGCTGGGTTCAATCCCAGTCGACGTCGGTGGTTTTTCTGAGGCGAAAAAATCTGGTCACGTCTTCCTTCGGAAGGGAAGTAAAGCCGTTGGTCCCGGCTCATATTCATGAGTCGTTAGGTAGGGTCCAGGTGGTGTAGTCGTCTTCCTGGCGTCGGTGATTGTCACCATGTGAGGAAATTGGCCGACGTAAAATTTAAAAAAATAAAAAAAAAATTTCACTTTCGCATCAAAGAAATCTTACGTTTGACTTCATTTTTGTACTTTTGTCACAGAGAAAAAAGAAAAGAAGAAAAAGAAATCAAAATCCTGCACCAGCGACGATTCGGAGGCAGAAGGAACCAAGAAGCGCAAGAAGGAGAAAAAGAAAAAGAAGGACAAAAAATCCAAAGGCGAAAGAGAGTATGTTTGCAACTCAAGATTTTCGTTTAAAAGTACGTGTAATAAAGCATCCCATTACACTTTTGTTTTTCAGGAATAAAAATGGCAATAATCTCGAAGAAGGTGAACTGAAGGAAGAAGCCGAAGTACACCCATTGACAACTGTCACCAAGATAGATCCAAATGAAATACCTGAGGTGTTTATTATTAAAATCGTTAACAACACTGCAATTCCATGTATATAAAATAAAATTTTAGGTATCAAACAAATATCTTATGCGCGGAGATGGCCGAAAGCGACGAAATGATGACAAAAGTGATGAGGACGACGATGACGACCGAGATCGTGGAAGAAGACGAGAACGCGATATGTCACGAGAGCAGAGAAATTTTGGATGGTCTAAAAAACGGGTTCCAATATCAAAGAGTGGGCGCGTTATCAAAGGTCGTGGAAATTTCGTAAGTATTGTAACATGCAGCATTTTACCCAATAAAGAGGCAATTTTCGGTTTTAGCGCTATCGCACCCCATCTCGCTCCCGATCAAGATCGCGCAGTTTAACCCCTATTCATTGGAAAATTGCTCAGAAACGCACAATTAAGATGACGGATCTGGAGAAATTGGAAGACGAGAAGCGTCAGCGTGAAGGGGAAATCAAACGACGAGAATCGGAGCGGAAGAAACGCCACGAGGAGATGGCAAAGGATGCTTCCAAGAAATCATTCTTCGAGTTGAATCAAGAGAAGGACCAACAGTCACAAACTCATGACGGGCAAAGCGATAGTAATGAAGGAAAGAAAAACGAACCAGACAAGCCCATCGATATGAACGCCCTGGATTATGAACATCAGGGGACATATTCTGACGATGAAGCAGCCAAAAATCCTCGCAATGAAACGATTGCTAGAGCTTTTGGTTTGGATACGAAGAAAACGAAAGAAAGCGAACCAGCAGACAAAGAGAAGGCTTCTCCGGAACACAAAAGCGATAATAATAATAAGCATGTTAGTAGACAGGATGAATCGCCGGAAAAGATTCGGGAAATTAAAAAAGATAGATCTCGTGAGAACCGGCGAGAGGATCGAAAACGAGATAGCTCCAGAAGTCGCTCAAGAGAACGTACACGAGACGTTTCTAGAAGCCGCTCAAGAGAACGACGCCGATCCTACAAAGATCGTTCGCCAGTGCCATACCGTAGAGGAGGAGGGCGACCGTTTGTCGGGCGTTGGCAACAGAGACGTGGATTCTTCTCTCAACGTGGACGAGGAGGCGGAGGACGCTTTGACCGTAATCGCCGTTCACGTAGTTATGAAAACCAACGATCATCGGGTCGTTATCGACGAGATCGCTCACGGTCAAGAAGTTACGATCGCAGAAGCAGAAGCCGTTCTAATTCTCATCGTCGTGACAGAGACAGAAGACACAGCAGCGATTCTCGCTCAAGATCACGCTCAAGAAAATCTGACAAAAAATCATCTCCCGAACCGCAACGTCAAAAAACGCCTGAAGCTACCGTTTCGATGGTCAAGCATGAGTTAACGGAGGAAGAAAAGGCTCGTTTGCAGAAAGAGAAAATGCTCAAACGTGCTGAAACTCTTCTACTGCTTAAGAATCATATGGAAAAGGAAATTGAAGAGCAACAACGAAAGGTTCGCGAGAAGCAAAAGCTAAAAGAGGAGAAGGAAAAGCTCGAAGCAGCCCTTGAAATCGCACAGCTTGAAAAAATTAAGAAGGAAACAATTGAAAAGTTGCATGCACACGATAGCATGAAACTCGCAGCAGCACACAAAATTCTTGAAACAGTCGTTTCAACGGTGAAATCCAAAGGTTCGAGCGGCACAAGCAAGAAAAAGCAACGACGCAGGAGCACCTCTTCAAGCTCGTCATCATCGTCGTCTAGTTCATCCGGCGGTGACAGATCATCGCGCAAAAAGAAGCGCGATAAGAAGAAGAAACCCCGCCGCCGTTCATCGTCATCTTCGGATTGAATCGCCCAAGAATGAGGTACACATTTTCTGTAATCTTGAATTTTCTTTGAATGTTCCAGGTAGCATTTAGAATGCAGGATATTGCAACTTTCCTTGGCATGGACTCGTTTCAAACTTTTACACTGTCCTTATTCATCATTAAAATGAAGACAAAAATACTAGTAGACTATAAAGTTTGAATAAGAGTAAAAACATATTCTTTTTCCTGATAACTTGAAAGAACTCCCATTTTTATGATTTTTGAGCAGAGTTTTCGATCTTATTTTCGTTCGGTTTTGAATTCCTACCCCTCGGCTAGCTTTTTTTTACCGTGAAGTGGTGGTAGAGCTTGATCGGAGACGGTGGTTCCTTTATCGTCGCCGGCACGAGCAGCATGTAGGGGAAATGGAGATTAACCGTTGTGTGCCCAACAAAAATCCACATTTAAGAGGCCAACAGGGAACATCATTACCCACGGAACTAAAATGACCATTACTATGGAAATATCCATCCGATTTGAAATCTTTTAGCAGCTTTAGATTCAGGAACTCAACCACTTTCTCAAAATGAAATATGACCGATGAAAATCATCCGTCTCCGGGAAAACCGAATTTCCGGAACCATGTTCTGAAAATGGCATACTTATTATTATATATATATATATATTTTTTTTTCTTTTTTTATTTTATTTTTTCTTTATTTGTTCCAAATTTATTCATATTTACATTTCATGTTAATCTAGGTGCTCCAGCTACTACCGTAACGTATCAACCTTAATTGTTAAAATATGTATCTAATTTTGTTTACATTGTTCATGCCTTAGCAGTTCAGTATTTTAAACAGGTTTTTATTCCTGCGTGTCAGTATAACAATAATTATTATTATATATTATTATTGCATTACTTTGCAATGGAAAATCAGCAATAATGATAGTAGAAGTCAGGCAAAGAATAAAACAGGTGTGTGATTGTCATATAACAATCCGGTGACTTGATCCTGGAACGGTCACTCCGGAGCATGTTCCCATGGGGTCACGGATGGCCAGAGAATGATTTGAATTGAACCCTTGAAATATGGGTGTCAAAATTCTTGGAATCGTTCCAGAAGAAAGTTTGACATAGTTATTGGACCATCCGGTCACTTAGCTTCTGAGTGATCAGTTCAAAGTAGGTTACCATAACACCACAAATGACCAGAAAATGATTTGAATTGAACCGACGGCGGATCTTCCCTACATCGACGGAGGATTCCCAGACAGTGGAAGTTCTCCCGAGATCGAACCACGGTGAGCCATTTTGCTCCCACATACTGACGCAATCAACTCGAGTTGTCCACGACTGCGGATCTACCATACAACGATGAAGAGTTCCCCGACGTTAGAACATCTCCCGAGACCGACAACCCGTTACTCTGCTCAACCACTCGCTTCTTGATTCTCCCGCCATTTTCGCTGTAGAGTCGACATGATTGGCATAATGGCTCCGTTAAGCGCATTCCACGAACTTTCGTTACGACACATTCTGACGACGTTAACTGGGATAGTAAGTGCCCCGCTGATGGCAAGCATCTCACTTCGCAATGATCCGAATCGTGGACAGTAAAAGACCACGTGCTCCGTTTTTGTCTTGGACGTCTGCGCACTCCGTACAAAAGGATGACACTGCGTGTTCGAATCGATGCAAGTATTAACTGAAGCAATCGAGGCCAGACAGAAACTGCAAAGGTAGAAGTTTACCTCTCACCAGCTTCCGAACTCCTCCGGTATTTCTCCGCTGATAGCACTTACTGTCACTTACTGTTCGAAATTGATGCCAATCGGGATCATTCCGGGAATTACGCATACTGCCTCCGATGAAATAATTATGTACGCACTCGCTACTCTCATGGCCATGTGGCTAATCGTGCTGTTTAAACTCGCCCGGTTTCGCTTAGTTTCCAGAGTTGCGACTAAAGTTGGACCTCCGCATCTCAGTATCGATAATGATATCGACATGGAGTTTTCATAAGGGCCCATGTCGCAAACGTAAACAATGGCTTCTTCCGCAAATTTCTCGAGAATGCTAACTGAATCATAGTGAATTAGCACGATAATTGCACAGAAGAGGAGTTCCCCTTTGCAATAGAAGTGGTAGGTTACTTGAGCGAGTTTGCATTTTCAAGAAATTTGTGGAAGAAGCCATTGTTAATCTTTGCGACATTGGCCCTTATGAAAACTCCTTGTCGATATACTAGGCATGCTCTCCGATGACGATTTGTGCTCGCTGCACCGCTTTACAGTTGCTGATCAACAGCAACACCGTTTTGTGGTGAGCTATCTTCTGTTTCGACGAACGCATCCAGTTTTCAACAATGCCGATTGCTTCGGTGGCCAGCATTTCCACTTCTTCCAGTGTTTCGCCTGTCACTGATAATACGATGTCATCCGCAAACCCAACGATCACTACGCTTTTGGGAAGCTCCAGCGTCAGCGCTCCGTTGTACCTTGCGGAACTCCCACCGTGATGTTCATCGATTTCCGCCCCCCGGAGCTCTCGTAGCACCCGGTTCTGAAAGTAACTGTTCAGAATTCTGCACGGGTAATCAATATCAAATATCCAATATCCTCCAGCTGGCGATATTGAAGGCGTTCTTAACGTCGATGGTTACGGCAGCGCAATATCGATCGCCTCTCCGCTTTTGTTTGGACGACTTTACGACTGTCTCGACCACTGTCTGAATGGCATCTACCGTAGACTTCCCTTTTCGGAAACCGAATTCCATTCACGATAGCCACTGCTCGCTCTCGGTAAATTTCGTCAGCCTGTTGAGGATGATCCTCTCCAGGAGTTTCCCGAACGTATCCAACAGGCATATTGGCCTATACGATGCTGGGCAACACTAGTTTCTGTATTTTCCAGCTGTCCGGAAAATGGCCTTCCTCTAGACATTTCTGTAGCACATCGCTAAACATGTCCGGAAATGCATGAATCGCCGCACAAACTATTTCAGAGCCACGTAAGGGATTCCAACCGGTCCGGATACTTTCTTAACCTTAAGCCCTCTCGCCACTGCCACGAACTCCTCGTTCGAGACTTTCATGCCCTCCGCGTAACTTATTTCTTCCTCGCCGTACGGTGTACGTGGCCACGTCGTTGGATCGTGCGTGAGGATCTACGATAACCTTCAGTTTTGCTGGGCATAGCTCTGCAGCCATTGTTGGGCCTCTGATCTTCGCCATGACAACAGGGGTAAAGGGTGATGCGGTCAAAATTTGGTCAAGGGAAAACGCGTGTAAATCGGTGAAATCGTTTATTTAAAAAATCAAATTAAATTTCTTTTTCAAGTTCAATTAGTATAAAATTCAGGAAAAATATTCAGTTAGGCTTCCGCTTTTCCAAATCCGAATTGCCGGGCCTTACGCTTGACCCCTGCCATCAGATTTTGTACAGCCACCTTGTCCACCTTCTTCGCCGCAGAAAGCCAGTTTGCCTTGAACTGCTGCTCGTCCTTAGCAGTTTTTTTGGTCTTCTTTAGGTTCCGCTTGACAATAGCCCAGTATTCCTCAATTGGGCGGAGCTCTGGCGTGTTGGGAGGGTTCTTGTCCTTGGGAACCACCTGCACGTTGTTGGCGGCGTACCACTCCATGGCCTTTTTACCGTAATGGCAAGATGCCAAATCCGGCCAAAACAGTACGGAACAACCGTGTTTCTTCAGGAAAGGCAGCAGACGTTTATTCAAACACTCTTTCACGTAAATTTCTTGGTTGAGAGTCCCGGAAGCTATGAAAATGCTGCTTTTCAAGCCACAGGTACAGATGGCTTGCCAAACCAGATATTTCTTTGCGAACTTTGACAGTTTCGTGTGCTTGAAAATATCTGCTACCTTTCCCCTTCCTTTTGCCGTATAAAACTCCTGTCCCGGAAGCTGCTTGTAGTCGGCTTTGACGTAGGTTTCGTCGTCCATTACCACGCAGTCAAACTTCGTCAGCATCGTCGTGTACAGCCTCCGGGATCGCGCTTTGGCCGTCGTATTTTGTTTATCATCGCGATTTGGAGTCACTACCTTCTTGTAAGTCGATAGTCCGGCTCGTTTTTTGGCTCGATGCACGGTTGTAGACGATACACCCAGCTTATTTGCGGCATCTCGGAGAGATAGGTTAGGGTTTCGCTTGAAACTATCGGCAACTCTCTTTGTCGTCTCAGCGGCTTCCGGTTTTCGATTTCCCCCCGATCCAGACTTCCTGGCTGTCGACAAACGTTCCCCAAACACTTTAATTACATTTGTAACGGTTGATTTGGCAACTTTTAGCGATTTTGCCAACTTTGCGTGCGAGTAGCTCGGATTTTCGCGATGCGCGAACAAAATTTTGATACGCTGCTCTTCTTGCTTGGACGGCATTTTGACAACTGAAGAGTGAATTCCAAAATCAAAATAGGAGCAACATTCTACACACACACACCTTCAAAATGAGGGGTGTTCAGGTTTTTTAAATGCAAAATTGAAAGAAATACGTCAAGTTGATATTGACCAAATTTTGACAGTATCGCCCTTTAGCATCAGTGGCTCGGCACATCTCCTTGTAACAGTTCGTCTTGCTCAGTCTTATCTCTCGTTTTAATTCGACTCTGGCCATCCGAAACATCACCCTATTGATCTCTCTGTCTGCTGGGGTTTAAGCTATCTGGACACGTCTTCTGGCTCTGAGACAGCTAGCGCGAAGGATGTTGAGTGGCTCATTCCAGGAGTAAGCTGGACGCCGCTTGTTGCCGGCATGGTTGCGTCGCATGCCATTTCGGTTGCGTTTCGGTCCTAGAGTTCGTTGTCGAACCGAAGTGCCTCCACAAAGCGTTCCTTGTCGAAGACCTTCGTCTTCCACTTCCGCTCGCAACTATGTGTCCTTTGTATTGCAGCAGTATTTCGCTGGCCGATGCTATACCGGATCGCCAGATGGTCGCTATGGGTATATTTTTCACACTCCAGTTCATATTTGCCATCAGCGACGGACTACAGAAGGCAACATCAATGACGAATTCACGACAGTGCTTGCGAAAAGTGCTGGAGGAACCTACATTTGATAGTGTAACTTCCAACTTTGCCAAAGCTTCTAGGAGGCTGCACGTTCTGGCGCGTGTGTCTGGGTGTGTTAGTGTGTGTGTGTGTGTGTGTGTGTGTGTGTGTGTGTGTGTGTGTGTGTGTGTGTGTGGCAGAAAAGCGGACAGCAAAAGAATGCATCAACTTTCTTAGCTTCGTCACTCCCAACGACTCATTTATCTTAAAACTAATCTCATATCAAAGCTAATATACATATGCTTTCTCGCCAAGGAAAGTCTCTCGCACAATCCCATCCAATTTCCAACTCCAGATATCTATGAAGGTAGCATGAGTTTTCGGCATCTTCTTAAGTAGACAGCTAATCAACACTTCCCTCCCATCCCTTACTGATCATAAGGACCTGGCCAGGTGTTGACCAAAGAGAACGATGGATGAAGAGCCTGTCACTCCCAAGGCAGCTCTTCTGGCGCTTCCATCGTCTCTACAACAGTAAATCCAGGAGAGTGTATGGTCGGAAAATGCTATGCTATGCTATTATATTACATTGCCTGCCTTTATGTTATTATCTTAACATTTAAAACCACACGGTGGTGATATTAACCAATTTATTTCAGGACATAAGACGTTATAAAGTATAACCATAATAAATTACACTTTGATTGTTGTTTGTTGTATTCTCCCAATACGCGGAGTAACGATCTATGACGAAATTTATCAGAAGCAGATAATTTCCCATCAACATGAGAGGCTCTAGGAGGGGACAGTAATTTATAGCTAGAAATAAGAGAATTGAAGAAAAAGCATTGATAGTTCCGTTTAGAGTAACGGCAGGTTATGAAAATTGAAAGATACAAGTTGAAAACGAGCGGAGGGCATATGAAGGTAGTATACAATCGGGCGCATAATCTTTTACCAAACTACCCCCGCGCCCGCGGGGGGGGGGGCGCCCTTTTCCTTTTGACTGGTAGAGGGGGCGCGGGCGGTTTTTCTTTTTTTTTTCCCTGTTTTCCCTTTTTTTTTTTTTTTTTCCCCCAAATAAACCCCCCCCCCCCAGGAAATTTTTCCCCCCTTTTTGGGGTTTGGGAGGGGGAAACAAAAAAATACCGAAACCCCAACAAAACAAAAATTTGGATTTTTTTACCAGTCAAGGGGGTATCCTCCCCCTTGCCTACCCTGCATCGGGTTGCTTGGTAAAAGATTATGCGTCCCTCAACCCTCAATATGCCCGGACAACCCTCATATGCCCTCCGCTCATTTTCAACTTGTATCTTTCAATTTTCAAAAGCCTGCCGTTAAGCTAAACGGAACTATTAATACTTTCTCTTCATTAGTCTTAGTTCTAGCAATAAATTACTGTCCACTCCTAGAGCCTCTCATGTTGATGGGAAACTATCTGCTTCTGATAAATTTCGTCAATAATAAATTAGGTAAGACAACTATGACCCACCAAATACTGTGTCATTTGACCATTAAATAACTTACTCAATCCTACTTTCTAATACTTACCGCTTACTCATCCAATTACACTTTAGAAACAGAGCTAGTCATTGAGCCTACAATTCAGTGAGACAACAACATTTGTTTGTTTATTTGAAGTATACATCAACAGACCAAGTTTAGGTCCTAATGATGTTAAATAGAAAAAATTACAATAAGAAACGAGTACATAACCTCTTAAGTGGTGTCAAGACACAAAAATAAATAAGTAAAAATAAAATAATTAAAGCTATACACTATCTTAACTACGTGCGTCAATTGATCTAAAAACGGTAGAAAATCTCCGACGAAGTGCGTTCCGCGTCAGATGGAAATCGAAAATGGACGCCACCCTATTGAAGGTTCGCTGCAACCCGTGAATAGCGCTATTCAACCCATAGTTGGTGCGGCGAAAAGGAAGCCTGAGCATGGAGTTGTGACGCATTGGCCTTGGTTGGACGTTGATGCTAATCTGTTGAAGGATCCTTCCGCAGTCGATTCTTCCTTGTAGCACATCTGCAACAGTTAAAGCTCTACAGACATCTCTACGGACTCGCAGAGGCTCCATGTCGACCAACTGACACCGACTTTCGTAGCTAGGAAGGCGAAAAGGGTCGCTCCAAGGTAGTCTACGAAGTGCGAACCGAAGAAAACGGCGTTGAATAGATTCGATTCGCTCGGCGCCATTATCATAGCATGGACTCCAGACCGCTGAACAGTACTCCAGTGTCGAACGAACGAGAGAATAATAGAGCGATTTTAGGCAGTGAATGTCGCTGAAGTTCTTCGCAATCTTGAATATAAAACCGAGTGTCCTTGAAGCTTTGTCAACAACATACGATAAATGTTGCGTGTACGTCAGTTTCGAATCCAGCTGAACACCTAGGTCTTTAACGCACTGCGTTCGTTTGATGGTCGTACCGAGAAGATGGTAGTTGAACAGAATTGGTTGTTTCTGACGTGAGAAGGTTATCACTGAGCACTTGGCCGGGTTGACCACCAACCGATTTAGAGTACACCAATCAGCAAAGGCATCAACCTGCGCTTGGAGTAAATGGCAATTGGCGGTTGAACAGATTCGCATAAAGATTTTCAGGTCATCAGCAAACGACAGGCGGGGCCCTCCGATAACATAGTGTACGTCGTTGAAGTATAAAAGAAATATCAACGGTCCCAGATGGCTACCCTGCGGTATCCCGGACGTGGCGCAGAAACTCCTTGAACGAAGGTCACCCAAGGCAACTCTCAATTGACGCCCTGTGAGATATGATCGAAACCATCTTAAAAGATTACCACCAACTCCTAGTCTGTCAAGTTTAGCGATCGTGATATCATGATTCAACTTGTCGAAAGCTGCCGTTAAATCTGTGTAGATCACGTCCGTTTGGCATCGAGCGATCATACCATCAGTGATGTACGACGTAAGGCACAATAGGTTTGTAGTTGTGGAACGCCCTGGTGAAAATCCGTGCTGGTCGTCACTTAACAACTGCTTGCAATGTGTAAAAGTGAGTTCTTAACGACCAGTTCAAAACGATGTGATTCCGCGGTAGTTGTTCACGTCCCGCTTGCTTCCTTTTTTATATACCGGAAACATGTCCGCCATTTTCCAACAATAAGGAAATGTACCGCTAGAGAGGGACATCTGGAATATCTGATGAAGTGGTTACAGAAGACAAGCCATGTTCTGTTTCAGAAAAACCGACGGAACCCCATCGGGTCCGGGCTTAAGCGATGTTTTAATGTGTAACGCCGCGTTCGAGATTGATTCTGAATCCACATCAACTAGGCTGAGTGTTTGATTTGCCAAGGGAACATTGCCGGCGGCAGCGTGAACAGAATGACTGGTTAGTCTCTCGTCTTCATAAACACTAGCAAATTTTACCGAGAACAGATCGCAAATTTCCTGTTGAGTGCCAGCAGTTTCGCCATTATAGAACATGGATGAAGGTAAGCCCACTTCCTTAAGTTGTTGATTAACATAGCTCCAAAAATATTTCGGATGAGATTTGAGACGCCATTAATAACTTACTCAATCCTACTTTCTAATACTTACCGCTTACTCATCCAATTACACTTTAGAAACAGAGCTAGTCATTGAGCCTACAATTCAGTGAGACAACAACATACATACATAAGATAACGACAACAACATTCATAAGATAACGACAACATACACGAGACCAAATAGGTGATTAACTTCATAACTACCAATAGTTCAATAGGAATCAACGAGTTCAGATTTCTCAGTGAGACAACTTGATGTAAGCCAAATTGATTTTGTATATATAGGACTGTTATAAATACAATACAAGTTAATCCAGAAAACGAATAGAAATGCAGTAGCAAAAACATTAACGGACCGTGAGCAC
Organism: Aedes koreicus; assembly: GCA_024533555.2. Classification (NCBI taxonomy): domain Eukaryota; kingdom Metazoa; phylum Arthropoda; class Insecta; order Diptera; family Culicidae; genus Aedes; species Aedes koreicus. The sequence continues at coordinate 234,268 of JAHHFK020004111.1, read as the reverse complement.
AAATAAATTATTATGAAAAAGACAAGTCATAAAGATACGAACTGGCACTGACGAAAACTGAACATAGACAAAAAACATTCTTAAAACATGAAAGCGAATCTATTTTATTAAAACTATTTGAATCATTACGATAAAAACAGTGACCAAATGGGCACCACAAACCTGAGAACGTCTGTGTGTTGATTTAAAATAGAGGCTCATAGAAGCGAATTTGACCAATAAAAGAGTCCTGTGCAGACTAAAAGCAAGGGCATGCTACCACTGTGATACCTATAAAAAATGTATCTTAATGAGGGTTGTTTCCGATGAACTTAAATCATGTGATAAGGTAAGGTTGTTCTATATTTACAGATTACATTTCAATTATTTGAACATTCCGGTGAGCGATGAGCAATAAATTACAAAACATTCTTGCGATCTGTTTTTGACGACAACTGTGCCCTTTATATTCCTCTATTTTCAGCCAAGATTATCACAATTGGAATGTAGTTAGAAAATGTCCGTAAATTATTCGAAAAACTACAAGTGTCAGCCTAATGGGGTTGTACGCATAGCTGACGTAGGACTTCGTAGCAACTCCATCAGTGAACGCGTTAGCGAACGGATCGATCCCAGTTGTTATAAGTGTTAAGTTTTATAAGTGTTTTTAACACGCGATTGATTGTATTTGTTGACCACTGATCAACGGATCGTTGTACTTATGTTTTTGAGCGAAGTGAAATAATTGCTCGTTTTGTGACGAATCACGGATATTTTAGATCTTTAATTGTACGTGCCGTACTATTTGCCGTTCCATCGCTTCTCGATTGCTGCTCAATCTATTATCTTTTGGCGAATAATCAAGACCATTGTCATCACTTTGGGCATCGTGCTGCGATCATTATTGCTGCGTGCGCATACTTGAAGGCGATTGATTTCCGATTGATTGGAGCAAAAATTTTGAAAATCTTTGGAGAAACGTCTGACATGTTAACACTCAAAACCTGACCACTTTTCGCGACGGTCGCAATTCGATTTTTTTTTTTTAAATTGTACCCCAGTATAGAAAACAAAGACGTAGTCAAATATGTACATGCATAATGCAACTGTTACATCAGGGTTAGGATGAAAGCAGAGCAATTGCAGTGACAATGCCACCAACGGAAGTTTTAGCTGTGATATCGGTGTCTATTACACCTTAACAACCCAACACCATCTATGCTCTGAAGGGTACAACTATCTCCGTCAGTGCTGTGGCATCACATTCGCTTACTTCAGCGTCGCCTCGTTTATGCATATGAAAGCATCGACGCTACCACACCAACACACAGTCATGCCGCGGATATACGCGAAAACTAACACACCGCAAAGTCCGATCTTCAGTTTTCGGTCGGTCGCCTTAGTGTTGAGACGTAATTTACGCATTTATGAATGGTACCTACTAGAGTACTCCCGGAATAAATAACATAATGGGTGGATACAAAAAAGGACAGAAAAGAACTATTAAATTCAATCACAAACTAGTTTTTGTATAAAAGCATTGTGGACGCATTCCAGGATATAGTGAACGAGAAGAAAGCCTAAATAATAGTATCGCAGGAGCGGTGGGTAAACATAAAATCGATATTTTCGGATCCCTTAGCGGATTGCTGGGAAGTGTGCAAATTAAGCCGAAGAGAGGAGCCAGAAAGGATTGGATATGGATTTTTGCGTGCAAATCTAGATGGTGGTTTGATACCATTGTGTTAGTCGCTGGAATATACCTTTCCGAATCGAGAAACTAATAAAAGAAAAAAAAAGGAACTTCACAACATAGATGCGCGCTTCTTCCACTCTAGGAGAGGCTGTGGAAGTTGTGTGGTTGTTGGATGACGATAATACACATTTAGTAGCGCTTTGGAAAAGAAGCAGAACAACCATCGCCGTGTATCGTACAAGTGTTTGAAATTTAAATTGATAGAAATAGTCTGCAGAAGTGGTCTAATTTGTATTGTATGTATATAAATAAACATAGCAAGCAAAGTTGAGATAAGCAACTAACAGGCAAAAATTGTATTTAGTGTTTGTGTAGAGCATACCGGGTGTTTGCGTTTACCTTTTCGCCTTGCATGATGTATAAAGAAGAAATCATATTCATGAAGTAAATATTCTGAGCTGCTACCATTGGGATAAAATGAAGAAAAGCAACAGCACTAGCAGTGATGAAATGATTCATATGTATGAAAAAACAAGCAAGGAAAAAGTTTTCGTGTGTTTGGAAGAATAGCTATTTATGGTATTCGTACATGCAAGCACTTGTCGGAAAATAAGTGAATAATAATTAGAGACGGAAGGAATTCAAATTAGGCAATATCACCTCCCGTGAGTGCAAAGTGTAATCCAAGCAACAATGATGATGATAATTAGCAAAACGAATCGAAAAAAGTGATTATTCGCTGTATGCTAGATAAGTGATACGGAAGGAACGAAGATCAATAGTAGAACATCATCACTGCAATTCCAATGAGCCAAGCCTGTCGCGAACGCGGTAAACATCGCCACCAATTCTTCTGGTAGAGAAATTCCAAATGGTCAAACATTTTTATGGCGCTGTTATTATTTCGATTCTGGCTTGTGTTTGCGATAGGATTACTCTTGCTGAATGGATTCGCAATACTACCAGGTAAGAATCATACCAAAATTTTCCTTTGTATCCTTATTCAGCACACATTCTGCTCGATGCGGCGGTGTTCTTTATCGATCCTTGGTCGGATATTACCGTAGGAAAAAACCTCGCGTATTAGAGTGTATTTGAAGTTTAAGGTCAACAGCATAACATCAACCAAAGTAATGATGTTGGTGGTGGTCGTGGTAGCAGTGATGCAATGTGGTGACAGAAGTGTAAAACAAAAACTCCTTCGCTGTAGCTTACTTGAAGCTTTTTTTTGTATCTCTGCCCAGGCACATGTTAAGCTCATGTTATGCTTTTCCCTCTTCCCTGTTGTGAGAAAAATACAACTTCTATTTGTTTTCATCCGTGTTTTCCTTGTCAAAACAATCAAAATGGCGTACAAAACATGCGAGAGCGACGTTGAAGGATATATGTAGAGCGAATGCGCCACACCGTGTGTTAGAGAAAAGTGACTCTATATATGTATTAAGGTATAGTGTTGTTTGTTATCCACCACCAGGCAGGGAGTGAACATTTCAGGGCCGGACAAAATGTGGAACAAGGAAACCGAAAGCAAAGGAGAGTAATAATGATATACACAATATTGGGGATGTAGTTGTGTAGAATCTATTCCAATGGGATAGATTTATACAATCTGTTAGAGAGGAGCGTGATTATCTAGTCAGCGTATACGCTAAATCGAGCATTTTAAGATGTCTCTCTATCAATGCTACTATAATCTTATCACAAATGGAGCATGCAATTTTTCTTCCTCTGTATCGTATTTGACAATGCGTAGTAGAATTTAAAGCGTTTTACATAAATAGAAGAAAAAACAGTAAGACAGTTTGTCGGTTGATCCAGATAATCAGAATGAATTCTTCGGTAATTAAAACTTGTCTAGGATATTATGTTGGTACAGCACTGTATCTGTTAAAAAAAAGCAAAAAAAGGCGTTTTTGATCCAAATATCAATCCAAGCATCAATAACTGAACGCTTTAGCTACCTATTCACATTTTGCACATCAATGTGGTTCATATCATAAAACATAGGGGCCAATAATAGAAATCGAGTCGACCGTCACTTTGCTCGACAGGTCTATTTTGCTATTACAGATGTCGAGATCGAAGAAATTTTGTCGAGTTGGTCGACTCAATCGACCGCTCGGAAAAAAGTGACTGAGCTGTAAAATTTTGCAGAGTAAGATTTTATTTTGATACGCGTTTTCCATCGGTTAGTGGTAATTGGCTGAACAAGGCAAGAATAACACTAAACCATTATTTTTTTGCGCCCGAATTAACAGAAAAACAGTTCACTTCAAGCAAAAAAATGTCTAATCCTATTAAAAACAAAAAAAATTACCATCAGTTCGAATGGCTCATCGAACTGATTAAATTTAATATAGACATGCTGGCGTGGGGCCAGCAAAACTAATGTCAAGCAGAGGTGGTAAGAAATTGACCAAGAGCTCGATTCATTAGGACCACCAATGCGCCTTAAAACTGCCCAGAATTTAGGGCACATTGTAGAAAATCCAAAAGGAGACTTCCCAGGGCTTCAGGAAGATACATTCTAGAAGTTCAGGAAAAGACTTCATCGAAAAAAAAACAGCAGAAACTTCTCAGAAATATAGGAAGCACTTCTTAGTAGTTAGAGCAGGATTATCCCAAAAAAATCAGGGCCAAACATCCCCAAATTTTACAATCATACTTCCCAGATGTTCAGGTGAGAACCTCCCCGAAAATCAGGAGAGGACTTCTCAAAGCTTCAGGAAGAAGTTTAGGGAAGGGGACTTCTTAGAACTTTGGAACTTTCTAGAGGTTCTGGAGCTCATCCCAGAAATTTAAGATGGAACTTCCCAGAAATTCAGGGAAAAAAACTTCCCCACTTCCTATAATTTTTCAAAACATCATGAACAAACTTCCACAAAGCTCAAGACGATACGTCCTAAAAGTTCAAAAGAGAACTTTTCTGAAGTTCAGGAATGGACTTTCCAGAAGTTCCGGACGAAGGAATGGACTTTCCAACGAACTCAAACATCCAAAGAAATTTTCAATCGGGCCACACTGGGGAAAATTTGTTGGATTGCGGCCAAAACACGTTATTTCCATCTGCATGATATGTTTGAAGAAATGTTATCAATATTTTCTTCAAACATTGATTTTGGTTCTCTTCTTGATTAATAGCCAAACCACTGGGCTTGAACCAGCGTTTGGAAATTGCTCTCTCAGATATGGCAATATAAAGCATCACCTTCTGCTCAAACTTTTATTTCTCGTTCAGAGATGCAGTAGGAATCTTATCAGAATAATATCGATCGTTTCCTGGGATGTGGGTTTTTGAGAGATGAAGTAGCTTTCATCATCCAAAACGAAACATTTTCCGGCGTGATTGTGCATTAGGATTTTACGGTTGAGATCTGTTGCTCAGTATATTCTGGTGGTCTTGATTTCTTGCGGCAGACTATTTCTATCTTCTTCAACGTCTTGCAGATATAAGGTTGCGTTGTCTTGAACTTTTTTGCTGCATCAGATTGACTAATCGAATCCTTGTTGTTAAAAGTACTATAGAGCAATCTAAGTCCTTTCTTGTCCATTATTTTGGCCGGTCTCCCACTACCACTCCTACGAGCTGTTCCTGAGGATGCCAGGATACGATAGATGGTTGGAAGTGGAACATTCTCGGTTTTAAAATGGTTCACAGAGAACTTTTTCCCGTGATTTATGTTCGTTTGATAAAACTGTACAATCCGCTTGTGATTTGGTATTAGAGAGTTAAAATCCTTTTTTAGTTATACCCCGTTATATGAAGCAAAAAACACTATAAAGGACGCATGCCAAGAAAGCAGCCCTGAAAGAAATAAACCGAATGCATTGTACGGTACCTTAGAACTGAAAAGTTCGGAAAGAAGGTGTTGGTATGGCAGGCGATTTGCCCTTGTGGCAGTTCTTTGTTTTTCCCAACAGGCTCAATCAACGGTGATGATTCAAGAAGGATTAAATGACGTATCTAGAGAAAACATACTGTTCCCACATTGTTATAGCCGGATCTAGCATCTGCTTACTATGCGTAGCAGCACTTCGAAACTCCTCAAAAGTGGAAAAAACAGTTTAATCGAACAACGACAAAACCCACCAAACTGCCCTGAACGACGATCCATTAAAAGATACTTGGCAATTATTAAATGGCACCTCAAGAAGAATCGAAGCGAAGCTACTTCCGTTGACAATTTAAAGAAAATGTGGTCTACGGCTATGCGAAAAGTTATACAAAACCTCATAGGAGGCATCAGGAGTAAGGTTCCAGAATTCTTCAGGAATAAGCAATAAATATTAAAATCTACTTCAAGTTTTCTACACGTACCTTAATCTTCATTTATCTAATCGTAACAAATGAATTTGTTCGAAAACATACAGTTCTCGTTTAAAAAAAAAGCTGTCCATTATATTAAATGAAAAGTCTTTAATCACCTTTACGATTTTTCCAGATTTTCCTGAAGAACAACTAGAGGTCAATTTCTCATATGTTTTAAAATGAGGCATCTAGAAAAACTTGGGAGATAGCCCACTCGGTAAGAGCACGGTTTCCAATCCAGAATGATAGTAGAAGAAGAACAACTTCAAAACCAAACCGTAAAGTCCGACGACTAAATTAACCGCTTTTGTGTTCTAGAAAACTAGGCAGTCCCCTGCTGAAAGTTGACGATTGTTTCCATGTCATCCATGATCATGTCATGTTTACCTAGATCCATGCTTCTGCCATGCATAGATAAATTTAAATTCTTCTGGAACATTTGAAAAGGGTTTCGGTATAACTACGATGGTCCAAAACCACTTTTAAGATGCATGCAAGTCTTCCTGAAGACCAACTACCCGAGTAGAGTCTGAAATATAAACTAAATATGATGTTCTGATGTGGCCGCTAATGATTACTCAGATTGCTGTTGTTTTGGTCGTTTTAACCGTTAAAAAGATCAAAATTGATAGCAAACATTTATTCCTGTTACTTTGGTGTAGGTCTCATCATCAATGACGCAGCACTGGTTTTTTGTTGACAGCTTCGTGTAAAATTTCCGGGCACGTATTTTGGCAACACTCTGCTTTTCAATCCGGATCGTTTCTTGGCCCTCTGGACAAAACTTTGCGAAACCTCAAGTGTTTTCGTAAAGTCACGCGTTGAAATGATCAGTTTCCGCTTGAAATGAGCTATCAGCACACTCTCAGTTTTTTGCGCGTTGTTTCCAGTGTTCGTCCAGCTCTTGAAGTTTGATCCACTGTTATCCGTTGCAGAAATCTTTGGATGAACCCTGCGACGATCGAATGATGTATATTCATCAGTTTTCCCCAGGCGCTATGTGACAACCCAGGATTTTGCATGCGGATGAACAAAATCCTTTCGCGACCGCTTTGCTGATTTTCTTTCATCTCGACCGGAATCTCACTGACAACTGCACATCTGAGCGGATGTAAATAATACAATCTAAAGAGAAACTGGACAAAATTTGGTTAGTTGCGGTCAATTATGATAAAAAATACGTTTGTTTGATAGTGTCGCAATAAGTGTCTACTCACCCTTTAGCCTTGGTCCAAACATGCCTTTCCATGGTAATCGAACAAAAATTTGTGATACACCCATTTGATTGATCATGCTCGATTCGAAAAAAATCTTTTCGCCATTCCCATTGATGCCCCAGATAACGAATCTTAGGCTAGGCGCCCACTGATCTGGAGGAGGTGTGACATCTGCTAGTATGCCAAAATATCTTGTCGACGTTCGCCTCACGCCACAAGACTTTGACTCGATATTTTGACATGTTATGTGATGCCACACTTCCGCCACTTCAGTGGGCGGCTCGACTTAGAGTTATCTAGAAAAGGTACATAAATCCGAAAAAATGAACAAAACAGATTTTTACTAGCATGGCAACGAGCTAACATGTGGCAATGTTGCATATGAGCCACAACATGCTATCTCTCTCTCTCTCTCACTACAGTATGCGTCAGAAAACCCTAACTAATAAGTTGTAAGTTAGCCACTCAAGCCATTCAACCTAGTTTCATAAAATTCTGCTCCAGGTGTCAGTTATTGTTTACAAGCAGGTTGGGGTATCTGAATTTGTTGAGATAAAGGAAGATTTTGTCAAAAATGTACGACACGAATGAAATCCTCAGCTAACTTCCCGCCCAGGAGTCAGTTTTGGATATCATGGCTCTTGTGAAATGTCCAAGAGTTATAGTATTTCGAGTCAGGCCATCAATTGGACTCCCAACAGTACCAAGAAAACCTGGTAGTTGTCGGAAGCGATCTGTGAGAACGCCAGCGTTGATACAGTCCATTGAGATAAAAGTAACTCGTAATCTCGTTCAGATCATGAGAAAAATGGCTAAACAGGCTAATGTATCAGAAGCAAGGGTAAGAAGAGTGGTGGAATGTGATTTAAAAGGAAAATCCAGAGCTCGAGTTAAACGACACCTGATTACTGACATTATTTAAGCAGCTAGAGTGGAGCGAAGCAACAAACTGCTTAGTGAACTGAAATAGAGGTCCATCTTCCTTCTGCTCACGGACGAGAAAATCAAATTCATGTTTCAGATGGTGATGATGGTTAGGATTAGTTGCCTCCGATGGTAAACAATTGGATCCCTTTTTTATCCAAGAAAGCCTGAAAGTGAACACAGATGTGTACTTAGGAATACTTAACGATCATGTTTTGCCATCTACAGACGGCAAGAATGCGAATATTGTGTTCCAGCAAGACGGTGCCCTTGCCCACACGTCAAAGAAAACACAAACGTGGTTGAAAGACAACACGCCCAAATTCAGGTTCAAAGAGATGTGGCCACCAAGCTCGCCTGACTTAAATTCTCTGGATTTCAGTGTGTGGGCGTACGTTGACGCACGTGTATGTGAACATCCTCACTCGAACTTGAACTCTCCACGGACATCCATAACAAAGCATTGGAGAGATATGTCATCTGATATTTTAACAAAACAAATTGCATTTTATTCGTTAAGAAATTTAAAAACTTCACAAAAATACTTTTACTCTCTGCCTTTGGCCATACCCATTCCCCAACTTTGGCCATAGGTGAAAAAAAGAAGCTTGTAGGCATATTCTTCAGTTCCTTGGTTGCCTTTTTGATCAAATGTTCCGTCATTTTAGCCACGAAATCATTTGAATATAATCTCCTCTTCAAATTGGCCCAGAACTTCTCGATTGGGCGGAGCTGGACGTGGCAAATCTTCAGCCGTTGTTTCTGTGGTTCCGCTTGGTTTTCCGACACGGCTGGTTTGGATTGACGCTTCAGCATGTGGATATCATTTTTGGTCAAAAAAATCTTGACCGTTTGGCCGGTCGCACTGACCTCCCGGCCCAACGCACGGAAAGAAGTGGCCACCTTGCCTTCCGTCTTCCGTTTAAGCTTCTGTTGAATCCTCCGGTCGCTTAAAACGGTCGAACCGCTCGATGGACTCTCCCTTCTCCAGAAGTGCCATAACATTGTAAGTGTTTCCGCGATCGTATCCGGCCGACACGAAGTGGGCCACGATGGCCGACTTTTTTTAGGCCCAGATGGAGCAGGCGGTACGAGCAAACCATAGATCGAAGTTGTTTCACTGTTCTCGCCATAGCTGCCGTAAACAAACGGATGGAGCTGTCAAATTTTCACAGTATATAGGCAAATAGTTTATATTGACTATTGACCGGTGGACTGACCACCAGGTGGCAGGGTAATCGCATGAAAAATCGGAACATTTGGTCGCTTTTTTTTAATGCACACTTTATTTTAATACAGGTTATGTGTAAACTTAATAATAAAGACTCTAAGCTCAAATGAAATTAAACAAGTTTGAGTCTCATTATTTTCTGACGCATGCTGTACTTCTGCTGACTTATGCTTTAACTAAATCCAAAAGATGATGATTAAACAGTTATGGATTGTTGCGGGGAAGTACTTGCAGGAAATGTCGTCACCATAAGCGTTTTTCGGAGACCACAACTTCCGAAGCAACCGGAAGGGACATCGATTCCATTCCGGAACACTTTGACATCAAAGAAAAATTGCTTTCATATGCAGAGATCCTCGAACAGAAGGAAACAACAAAATTAAGTCAGGTGTTGTTATTCAGTTACGCTGCTTTTATAACAAGAGTTGTTAGAATTTACATCGCGAATGTAATTTCTATTACAGAAATCGTAACAAAAAGTTCTCTAAAGATAACAAAAATGCAGAAACTGTGATACAGTTATAACAAAAACATAACGAACTTTCTTAGAATGAAGCAAAATGACAAAAGCTATTGTCATAATTCATATGTATAATTTTACAAAGTTTGAAGCTCCCATGGCATTATAGCTTATTGAGTTATAAATGTGGTAAATTATTTTTCAAGATTCAATCCGTTCAATCTAGCTTCTAACGTTTGCACGTAGCGTTAAGAACGCGCTAACGCCCAGTACAAATGTTTCAATCAAAGGGGGCATTCGAACCCATCATCTATTATACAGCAATTTCAACCAAAAATTCAGATAGTTGTCTCTACAGGGTCTACAACTAAATGGAATTTTTCTTCCCGAACACCACCGTTGGCAAATATACCAACCAATAAAATACATATTTTAAGCAGCCGAATCAACGCTACATTTCACAATGCAACCACCTTTTTCTATTGCCACATATCTGCACCACACCGTGGACCATATGTTGGGCCTTTCCTCTCGTTAAGTCAAACGAGGACCAACATGATTGACACCCACGCCGCCAACGATTCCAAATCTTAAGCCTTGAATAATTACCAACCGTCACCCAAGTCGATTGGTTAAGCTCGAAAGAGAAAAATAAAAAGCTTTCGAAACAGCTACCACAGACCCTTTTCTCACCACCCACTCATGGGGGCACATTATGCTCGACTCTTCTAACAGGAAACCCAGCGGCTACAAAGTTAAGCCTGATGAAAATAAGTGGGTCAAGCTTTTTTTTTCAATGTGCCGTACGTAGGTGTGCTGCACATTGCACAAGCAGAGAACATTAGTTTACTATACGCAACTTACCGAAGCAACCCTCACACACTTCCGCGGAAAAAGACACCATTATGCGTCTATCAAACCCGATGTTAATGTCGCGCATACCGGCCTAATTGATGCCCCGGTCTTCGAAGGTGATGGGCCTAGTGCATGATGAAATGCGAAGCACTTTCGTCAGATTCATGGCATAAATTGCTTTAATACTTATCATCGGACAACATCGCACCTCAGCGATGAACAAATTTGTTGCCACGTGCTTGCTACCGGCATCGTGCGTATTATTGTTGTAAACGCATAAAACGGGTATATTTTCATTAGCATCCGTCCGTTTGTCCGCGTCATGCGGCCCACTTGGAAATCGTTTGTTGAGAAAAAGGTGGTGCCAGGCCAGGGTATATGTTCGACGAGGCTTCAATCGCATCTCAATATGAAGTGGCTTCACATAGATTTATTGGCTTTTATTATACCCCGTTCCCTTAAAGGTGAAAGGGACCGAGTGGGCGGCTTGCATGCAGACTGACTAAGTCGAAAGGTATGACTACAATTCCCTCTGGTGCGCGTTCATCATCATGTCGAGCCCAAAACCTGGCAATGGAAAAGGCTCTCTTTCTTTTAGCTGTCGACCCACGCTTCGGTGTCATCTGTTAACGCTTAATGGCTAATCGTTATCATATTTAAGGATTTTATATTACTTTGAAGCGATTTAAAGGGTTTCCGATTGGGTGGTCGTGTGTTGTTGAATTGTCATAACTACGACCGAATGGATAAACAAGGACGGAAGGGTTTTGTTTTAAAGTGGTCGTAAACAATGTTCGTTTATTGAGCCCCATAGCGCCGCTAGATCAACGTGTTTTTTAATGTAGTTTCCTTCGCACGTATTCACATCTAGATAATAATCTACATAAAACTGTTTTGACACCTTTTTGGAGAAAATATGTCAACAGTATGAGACAGAGTGCGCATTATAGTCGTCAATATAGACTGTTCCGATAATTATAAATGCACTAACGATTAATTGTCAATTCTAATTATGTGCTGTATTCAATCAACTTTTAGTTACGTCCTGTTGTTTACATCCAAATAAAAATGATGCCAATTTTTTTTTTTTTGTTCGATTTTTCAATATTTCGCACAGAAGTTTAAAAGACCGTGGTCTTTCTCCCGAGCAAAGAAATGATGCACCGTCAGTGGTCCACTGTTAGCGGTAATAAAACTAGAAGATGTGAGTGTCGGGGCAGTATCAAGAACAGTGCTACAGTCGACAGGAAAGTAAGGGATTATTTCGAACGACATCCTTCAGAATCAGTACGAGAAATGCCGAAAAAGCACAGCCATTCAAGCTTGAATCTCAGCGAGGGTAAAATTCCGTAACTGTCAATTTAAAAGGAATCGCCAAATGACAATAAGCAACTAGCAAAAGGCAAATCTGTCAGTTTTGTTGCCGCTATGTGGCATCTAATTGTACGTCAAAACATCGTGTCAATATCGGGTGGCGTGTGGCGAACGTCGGCGTGATATTTTGACATGCTAGCAGATGCCGCAACTTCGCCACATCAGTGGGCACCTCGACTAAGTGCACTACGAAGCGTTAGTGAAGAAAGATTGCTAACGCTAGCGATTAGAATATTTACACAAAATTATCGATTAATTTTGTTCTTGCTTCAACGTCTGTCTGTGGAAAAAGATTTCCTCGCCGCCACTTAATTATTTTTTGTGCCAACAAAAAAAAAACCCCCCCCCAAAACCCAAAACAAAAAAAAAAACAGCGGAAAAAAAACCCACCCCCCCCCCACAAAAAAAAAAAAAAAAAAACACCAAAACCAAGAATTATAATTTTTGTAAAAAAGGATTTAAATTTCCAATAAAAAAAGGCTTGGGTCTAGCCCGTTTTTTTTCCCCAAAACAGGGTTTCCCCCCCCGGGGTTTTGCCGTTTGCCGTTGCCGTCGTTCAGGTTCCATTTTCAATGTGTTTGGACCATAACCCAGGTCACGGAAGCTGTACGACAAACTGCTGACCGAAAAATCAGGCTGTTTTATTATGGATGATGAAATCTACATAAAACCTGGCAGGGACCGCAGTTTTAAACCTCGCCAAGGGAAAGGATTTTTCTGGATTAGTGGAAGCCATTTACACCGATAAATTCGGCAAGAAGGTAATTATGTGGCCACATGCGGATGAGGAAAAATATCTCGTCCATTCATTACGACAGACACAATGAATGGTAAAATCAACGTGATGGAGTGTCTGCAAAAAAAAAGCTACTTTTGATCGAACAGCATAACAAGCCTACAATCTTCTGGCCTGATCTTGCTTCCTGCAATTACTCTTAAGATGCGCTACAGTTCTACAAAAGGACAATATCGTATTTTTTCTATAGGAGATAAATCCCTCAAACTGCCTAGAGATTAGCCCTTTCAAAGGTTTGGGCTCTGGCGGAAGCGAAAAAGTGCAAACACGTGAATCCAGCGGATAGTGTTGGAAAACTTAAAAAAGATTGGCCTAACATGGTAAAAATTGTAAGTGAAAGCACTGTGCAGATGCTTATGGGCAGTGTTAAGGGAAAAGTTAGATAAGTCGCCTACCCTACGAAAAAATTAAGCAAACTGAAATGAAGATGGAATGAAAACATTGCTACATATTTACTATGCTGCCGGTGGACGCAATATTATCCCATGTTTCATATCATCATTTTGGGAAAAATGCCAAGTTGATTTGTCCCACTTGAAAATTGGATGCATATTTGTCCCACTTGAACAAATATTGCTCCCAGTGGGGCAAGTATGCATCCATATTTCAGGTGGGAAAAATCACTCATCGTATTTCGATTTTTCTAGAACTAACAACACCTGTTTGAATTATATTTTGAAAGTACATATCAAATTGTTGTGGTAGGCATACAAAAATAAAAAATATCCAAATGTCACATGGGACAGTTATGCTTCCACTGGCAGTATGATAAGATTAAAATAATCAAAAATGTACAGTATGGTCTGATTTATTTGAGAAAGAACGTGTTTAAAGGGTGTCCCACATCAAATTGCATAACGGGAAAAACCTAGTTTACCGATCCTTTTCAAACTTCCAGGCAACAAAATAAACCGATTAGTAAGCCCGATAAGCTTTTGGCACATTTATTTCATTCAACTTCAATACCATAACCGTACGCTCGCAGCTTACGCTTAACTCCACTAATTAGGTTATGTACAACATCTGGCTGCAGCTTCTTCTGTACGGAAACCCAATTTTTCTTCATGTCTTCTTCAGATTTGACCTCCTTGGGATGCTTCCCAGGATTTTCACAATAGCCCAGGATTTTTCGCTGGGCCTTAGTTCCGGTGCGTTGGGGGAGTTCATGTCCTTGGGTACGAAAGTGGTTGGCTTCGTACCATTCCAGGACAACATTTGAATAGTTACATGAAGCTTGATCCGGCCAGAAAATCGAAGGGCCCTCGTGTTGCTTCAACAGAGGAAGCAGATGCTTCTGTAGACACTCCTTGAGGTAGATCTCCCCGTTTACAGTCCCGGTAGTCACGAACGGCGCACTCCGTTTACCACTTGAGCAGATCACTTGCCAAATCATGTATTTCTTGGCAAACTTTGAATGTTTCTGTTTCCTTACTTCCTCCGGAACATTAAACTTATGCTTAGCGGTGAAGAACAGTAGCCCCGGAATCTGCCGAAAGTCCGCCTTGACGTAAGTCTCATCATCCATGATGAGACAATGAGGCTTTGTCAGCATCTGGGTGTACAGTTTCCGGGCCCATGACTTTCGCACCGTATTCTGCCGTTCGTCACGATTTGGAACCGTCTGCACTTTGTACGTATGCAGTTCCTACCGGTCCTTGGCTCTCTGAACGAAAGACTTGAACAGATTCAACTTTTTGGCCATATCCCAGACCGAAGCATTTGGAATCCGCTTAAACGCTTTCACGACACGCTTGTGATCCTGATCACTAATAGAACATCCATTCTGACAGCATTTCTCCTTCCGTTCGATGCTCAGGGTTTCGCAGTAACGTTTAGTCACACGACTCACCGTTGACTGCACGATTCCGAGTTGTTGTCCCGATGAGAGAGTTGAGGATTTTCCAGGTGCATGCACAAAATCAATTCGCGACGTTGCTTTTCGGGTGGCGCCATTTTTTCAATGTTCAAAAAACTGACAACGATAAAAATACAACAACAAAAAACACTCTAAACTACTAGAACCCAATATTTTACCCAAAATTACCCAATGTGTAAATTTCTACAGCGTATTTTCCGTGATGCAGTTCGATGTGGGACACCCTTTATAGTGACTATAAATTGTGTTGTTCTGAAGGCAGACAATTGTTGGAAATCAAATATCATTGAAAAAGATAATTACGTTCTGCTTTTTTCTATTGTATAGAATTCATCGGCATCATAATTATCAACAATATTCTGCTTTTAACATCATCACTAATTATTTTTGGAATGGGGCAATTAATAATGGCAATTTTCTAACCTAACTTTCACCTTTCATGTATTCGTCAATTAACATGGCCATATCTCTAAAAAAAAACTGTACACAGTATGATAGAAACATGTAATTTTCTGCGTCATCTAATGCACATAAAGAAAATGCTAGATTTGGTAGAAATTAATGGGATATTTCATGTAAACTTAAGCCAGATAACGCCTACAGTATGACCCATAAAAAAAAATGCGAAAATCCATACCTCATTTTCACATAAGTTTTTTTTCATAGAAAATAAAAAAATGATAATTTTATTTAGGGAATCGTTTATTAAGCCCTTCTTGATTACATTACTTAATATATCCACCATTTTTCTCGATCACCTTCTCAATGTAGGAGTCAGTCATCGAGTTCCATGCCTTGGTAATGGAAGCTTTCAGGGCACCAACACTGGGGTGAGAACGTTCACAGGCCTTAGCCTGAAAATATGCCCATATTGAGTAATCCAAAGGATTCAAGTCCGGGCTGCTAGGAGGCCAAATATCCTTTGGCCAAAATTCCGTTTTCCTTCAGCCACGCTTGAGTCCTGTTTGAGGTATGACACAGTGCTCCGTCCTGTTGGAAAATCACGTGTTGGTGTGCTCCTAAGTTGGCTTTCATCCATGGCAGAACGTGGTCCTTCAAAATGTTCATGTAAACCTTGGTATTAACTTTTAATCCAGCTTTGATAAATACTGGAACCATTTTCAAGCCAGTGGGCGCAACTGCCCCGAAAACCATGACTCCGGCCGGATGTTTTGTTGTAAACTTGAATTTCACGTTCTCTGGAACATCCTCAATCTTTTTCGGCGAAATAAACCTGTCTGTACGTGCGTTAGATACGGGATCGATGGTAAACATTTTCTCATCGGAGAATACGATGATGGTATGTTTCTTTTTTAATGCTGACACCAAACGTTTCGAGCATTCCAGCCGTAGTTGTTTGATTCGGTCCGTTACAAGGTGGCGCTTTACTCTTGCCCTGGACGAACATTTCAAGTCATCTTTGACCAACCGTTGCAAGGTAGTTTTTGAAATATCGGCATCCTTAGTCAATTTCCGGATCGATCTGATAGGATTTCGCCTCACTTTGTCTCTCACTGATCTGATGACCTTCAGTGTGCGAGCGGACCGTGGACTTCCCGACTTCCGTGGATGTGGTCCATTAAGGAGTGAACGATAAGTTGATACGGTAAACGGTAGCCAGGTGGCATCCCACAATCGTTGCAATTTGTTTTACGGGCTTTTGGGCGAGCAGCAAACTAGTCACAACCTCCTTTGTGTACATTTTTCTCAACTTTGTTACTCGCGAACCACTGTTTTGTTTTCATCGTCTCAGAGTATACATTCAGATGACTACACACACGCATTAAAACAGTAAAAATAATGTTTAAAGCTACCCAAAAATAAGTATTGAAAACTTTTGCATTTTTTTATGGGACATACTGTAATGCCTGAATTTAGTCTGTTGTACAAAAGATTGCAAACATTGCTGTTTGGCGATGTTTACATTTGCTATGGATTAGAATTAAACGAGAGGATATTTACGCGCCTGTTAAAATTCATAATTTTTTTCTGTGAAAGAAAAATCGTAGAAATATTTGGTTTTGTGATTTTTTCATGTCGAAAAATTTAATGAATTTTCGGATCTTATTCAAATAAAACCACTTTTCAACACTGTTCAAATCTTCAGCCGGCCGTATTTTCTAATCTAGTCCCTTGTCTAGTCTTAGAATTATAACTGTCGGATCGTTATGCTCTAGCTGCATTCGAGCATGATTGACCGCCCCGCTATTGCCAGATCAGTCACACAGAGAACCAACAGATGATGCTTGGGACTAATATACATCATCATGATTGAATCTCTTCTCTCTAACTGTTAACAGATTCATGTTGAGACGCTCTATTACCACTTATTTATTGTGGCTAACCTCGTACATTACGAAACGTATGACTGAAAGAATGCAGACGAATGTCATCTATTCAGACTTATCAGCAGGTATCGACAAGCTCAACCACTCGAAGAGTATCGCAAAAAGGCGTGGAGTTCATGGAACTCTCTTACAGTCGTTTCAATTCTACTTCGCAGGTATGCAGCTATCAGTCGCCGATATTTTTACAGCCACATTAGGGATACCTCAAGGAAATCATTTAGCACCACTCATCTTCTTGAAATACTTTAATGACGTGGAATTTGGTCTTCGAAGGTCCACGTCCTCCGTATGACAATAACCTCAAGACTTTTCTACGAATCCAGTCAATCATCAGTTATCGCCTATAACAGCAGCTTCGCTTACTGGTGCAATCTTAATCGAATGGTGGTTAATCCGGAGAAATGAAAAATGATTACTTTTTCTCAAATCGATTGCTCTGAGACACGGCAATTAAACAATCGAGTTACGTAAAAGACCTTGGAGTAATTCTGGATTCCCTGGTTGACGTTCAAGCTACACATTTCGAAAATTGAAGACAAGGCTTCCAAGGCTCTAGACTTTTTATTCCGGGTGAGCATAGACTTCTTCGATATTCATTGCTTGAAGTCTTTGTATTGCTCCTTGGGAGGTCGATTTTACATTATTGCTCCGCCAGCTGGAGTCCAACCTACACCAATGGAGCCAATAGAGTCAAATAATTTCTAAAGTTGCTGTGGAAAACTCTTCGGATTCGTCGGAACACGCCAAAGGCTCCCATTGTCGCAGCGGTGATGATGCCCATTGGCATCATCATAAAAAAGGACGTAGAGTGCTTCGATCAACGCGGCACAAAAGGTATACGGAAGACCATTAGAGTTGCGTCTATGGTTAAAAAGTAACGCGAATGGAACAACTTCATGCAGGGTCGGTGGACCCATCGACTAATTCTAGAGCTATCCGGATGGGTCGGTTGGTGACACGGTGAAGTAAACTTCCATTTGGTGCAGATCATGTCAGGCTGTGGCTGCTTTAGACAGTACCTGCGGAAGTACGGGCACGCCGTCTAGAGGAGTCTGCAGAACCTTTTGTCCTCGCTTTGACGGCGTGAGAAACGGCATGATGGCCGTGAGCAGTTGGAAAACAACTCTGGATAAAAATACCACCCAGATTGTCGTAGAGCTTTAAGACAGATGGCGCAATGACACAGCGGGTGCTCAAAGCAGTTCCTGCCTGAAGTAATACCAAAAGGTAGTCTAGGGGGGGGGGGGCAGGCTAGAGGCACGGGAAGGTATTTAGTGGGTCGAGGGCTTGGTACCCCTAAGCCCATACCACGAGTTCTTCAGGAGACTGGTTGCAGATTTTCCTACCCGTATAAGAAAGAAAAAATATTTCGTGCAGTGTATAGTTTAAATACTCTTCCGTATAGGTTTTCGACGTTCTGTTTATCCCAAAGATTGGATCTTGGGAAACATGTTGCGTCCAATTCCTTTCACGGGGTTTTGATGCACTCATTTATTCACAACATATCACAATAAACGTGAAATTAGCAAATGACACTTTAAAAACAAATCGGAAACACACAAATTGAAATGAAAGTCTTTCATATGAAGATGTTGTTTTACGTTTCAACTTGTTTTGCTTATTTTTCTTCAAATAGTAACGCTCGGCTCGGTTGGGTCGGGTTGTCAAATTTACGAACCGGCTCACCGAGCAAGCAAATTATTATTTTCCAACCCGGTTACCAACCACCGGTGCGGTGTCGAGTTGTCAAACAGGGTAACAATTTACCGATATTACCGTATTAGTGCGGTTGGTCTTAGAGGTCACCTATGTGATGGACTTTTACAATCGGAACAGACGATCCGTATTGCTATTCTTAGAAGTTCTTAACAACTACAGTTGATACTACACGGCTTTTCTAGGTTGTTTAGTTATAGAAGGTAATAAAATTTAGTTCTTTTTTTGAGACCGAACAGTCCCTTTTATCAATCGATTGTTCTATAATTTACTTGAAATACTCTTTGAAGTGATAATACTTGTTAGAAGCTACAAAATCAGTCTTTTAAATTTCTTTTACCGAGTTTCGCAAGTACTCTAGCTTTTCCATTGGTGCAACAGGTACCGGAAGTATCGCTGGAACAAGTTCTAATTTTCATAAATATTTTAAGATTTCTTGACGCAATTCTTGACGTTTTTGAATGATCACCTCCTATTAATTTTAAAGTTCGCCAGAATGGTTTAATTTTAAAAAAAAATCTGTTAGTTTGGTTTATTGTATTCAAGGAAAAATAAAATGTTGCTCGAGTTGGACTTTCTTTTTTAATTGCGCTGATTTTAAACTCTCAAATGCCTAACTCCAACGATAAAATGATAAACCTTAAAAGTATGATGACCTATTAATAACGTATTTCTTAAACGTATTAACGTATTTTTTAATCTTCCTAAGTTTGTTCGTTAAATTTCACGATATGCACTTAGTAACCCTGTATGACTCACCGTTTTGTTTTAAAGATATATGCAAACCACCTAAAGAGATTTTTTCTCGAACATGAATATGCTGTGACGTAAAATGTCCATTGTCCCCAGCATATTCTCACGGAAACGTTAATTACTAGCAATCAAATCTATTGCCTATTACCAATTCCTCAAAGAAGCAATCATGCAGAAATCAAGCAACCGCAAATTTGTTCCCTTACAAACAACCCCACGATCTTTTTTGTTTCTACCTCATCCATGCTGTAGCGACTAATAGGCATATTTTACCTGTACTCCTAATTTAGCTTTTGTGTGTTCTCTTGCGTTTTACGGACCTTTCTAAACATCAGCGCTAATATCTCAAGATCCTTTTAAAATATAACTAGGTACTACTTGCTCCTACCGCATAACTGCAGCTGTCGGACACGCAAAATTTACCCCTCTCAGCACGCCTTCCATAACCGTTCGGCTCCTGCCGCTCCTCATTAATATGCCTGATCTGATTTAGGCAGCAGTAACAGTGTGATACTGGTGAATTTATTCCAATAATCTAAGCTTCTTACTCAAGAAAGCATAGGAAAAAAAACAAACTCTTGAAAACAATTCATACCACAAAACCGGAAATCTCTATTATTCGCTTGTGCGGCTTTACCCGATCATCAGTGGAATGAGAGGAATGGATAAATAGTAAAAAAAAAGTTAAACGCCTTATGTTTGGTACTTCGCAGAATGACTAACGAAAAAAATTAAAAATGATTCCCAATATGACGATGTGTTTCGTGCAAAACGGCTATCGAATTTTCTATGCCTCTTCATGAAGTGCCAAAGGGTGATCCAATTTGAAGGTCATATGCCGCGTCTTTTTTTTCTAAACATAGCACGAATTATTTTTCGTGTGTGTGGAATAAACAATGCAAAAAAAAAATATTTGGATCGCAAGCTGCGTTAAAAGGACAAATAGACGAAGTTGGTCCTATTACGCAAGTTGAGCTATATATTCAAATGTGATATTCGATATCTTGCGGAAAGCAGCTCATATATGATGATATGCAGGTGCGCGCTTGTTTACCTGATCCATTGGCACGTATAGAGTGGCAAGAAGTAGTTTGTTTGTATAAGTGACGGTTTACATAGTTTTGGCAGTTTTAAAAAAAAAAATTCTGATGTGGAAATGAATGACAAATTATAGCTGAATAACGTAAACAATGGCTTTCCCGTAAATTTCTCATGAATAATGTTACACCCACGCACCAATCTTCTTTCTTTTTTCTAAGTATTTTAAGCTTGTTGCTCTCACAATTAGCTTATTGCTTGCTTTCAACTTTTTATTCAACTTGGACTTCCACAAATATTAATTGAGAGCTTTTGATGCCATTACCAATGCATGAAATTGTTTATTGTTTGACTAGCACAATGATACTTAATGCTAAGGGAAGTCGAGAAAATTTCCAGCCCGGAGAACACCCTCGACTGGAATAGAAACCGCCGCCTCCGGCTTTGTGATACCATGCCTTTACCGTCTAGACCCAACGCACCTATCTACTTGCCAAATATTGTGCAATATTGTGACATAGAAGCCGTAATTTTGTGCTCTATTTTATTTATGTGCCAGAAAAGCCAATGAACACTACACCAGGCATAAAATCTAGCTTGAAAACACAACTATAACACACTGATTGTACACTATTTAAGTGTACAATAATATTCCATCACTGCCCACGTTGCATGCGGTTGTTACTAAACTAGAAAAATCTTTTCAAGCTAAGGAAATCTCACTAGCTGCGTTCCTAGACATTGAAGGAGCATTTGATAATTCATCTCATAGTTCAATGGTTAAAGCAATGATGAAACTTGGTTTCGACAAATGTATTGTCGATTGGATTAACGAGATGTTATCAAATAGACAAATATCAGCAAACCTCGGAAGCTCATCCATCAGTATTAGAGCTGTAAAAGGGTGTCCACAAGGAGGCGTACTATCACCTTTATTGTGGTCTATAATAGTTGATGATCTCCTTAAAAATCTGAAAACCCTAGGGTTTGAAGTAGTTGGCTTCGCAGATGATATAGTCTTAATAGTGCGCGGTAAATACGACTGTATCATTGCAAACAGAATGCAAAGTGCTTTAAATTATGTCTCTTCGTGGTGTGATAAGAAAGGCTTGAACATAAACCCTTCCAAAACTACTATTGTGCCATTTACAAAGAAGAGAAAATACTGTATTCAGAACTTAAGGTTGAAAGGCACACATTTGGTACTTTCAAATACAGTCAAATACCTTGGAGTATTTCTTGACAGCAAACTAAATTGGAACTTTCATGTAGAGCAGATAATCAACAGATCGACAAATGCTCTATGGATAGCCAAAAGAACATTTGGTAAGCAATGGGGACTAAGGCCAAAAATGATCCATTGGATTTATTCGGCAATTGTGAGACCCAAGATTACCTATGCTTCATTGGTCTGGTGGCCAAAAACAAAAGAAACTGTTGCACAAAGAAGGTTAGAAAAACTTCAAAGACTAGCAACTTGTTCAATTAGCGGTGCAATGAGAAGTACACCAACGAAGGCACTGGATCCACTACTTTTTATGTTGCCATTGCATCAGTTCATACAGTTAGAAGCTGAAAAGAGCGCTCTAAGGATCAGAAGGTTTGCGAACCTTTTAGAAGGTGATCTAATAAGACATCTTAGCATTCTAAAAATTGTAAAATTTAATCCTTTAGTTATGAACAACGAAGATTGGATGGAAAAAAAAAAATACAACTTTGATTGTTCATATCAAGTTATTGATCCTGGGCGTGATTCGTGGGCAAGAGGTGGCCCAAACCTCCGCCAAGGATCGATTGTTTTCTTTACAGACGGTTCGAAAATGAACAATCAAGTGGGAGCTGGGGTAACTGGCCCAGGGATTAACCTTACAATCCCAATGGGAAAGTGTCCAACTGTATTCCAAGCTGAAATTCAAGCAATTCTGGAATGTTCTGCTATATGCTTACGCAGAAACTGTAGATATTCAAATGTATGCATTTTTTCGGATAGTCAAGCAGCTCTGAATGCTTTAAAGTCAGCAATATGTACGTCCAAACATGTTTGGGAATGTGTTTAATCACTTCGGAAATTGTCTTGTCGTAATCAAGTCAATAGGGTAGGGAACGGCTTAATCAGGGGTCACTATTTTAATCAGTTGTTAGGAAATAGGTCTATAACTCCTACATTTTCCAAATTATTTCACTTTTAATGATACGATCATAAGCTTTATCTATTGGGTCAATGATTCGATGTATGAATCATGATTGATTACCAATTTATTACTGTCTTTTGAAGATTTAAAATACATCATCTAGAAACCATCAGTTTCTTACCTGCTGAAGAAGTTCGCTTAAATTTTGCCTTTGCGCATTTTGCATTTGATCGCGTGTACCCGGAGGACATGTCTTCATCAGCTCTCTCTCACATTTAGGCTCGTTGCCAGAATGTGATGTTGATAATTGAGTTTGAATTTATTTCATATTTAGATGATCTGAAATCACTATTTATTTCATGTTTCTTCCAGTCATTTGAGGTTGATCTATGTTTATGATTATATTGTCCATCATCTGGCACTATCATTTGCAATAAAAAATATGTTTTGGAGCTGTCCAATAGTACCCAACGATAAATAATGCTTCGCTGTTGAGCGGCAGCTATGGCATCACTGTTGCTTTTGAGAGAGCCCATGTTTCCTCTCTTCTTTGTTAACCATGGATATAGCGCACCGGTAATGTAACGTGAAGCCTGCTGTCTCTTGCATTTGTTTGTTTTTAAACGAAGCAGCCCGTTTGTCGTCACAGTCGCTTTGGCTGACATTTGCGTGAGAGTAAATGAAATAAGAAATACACATTGCCAATCTAAAGATCAATGACAAACTAAAAGTTTGTTCGTGTAGGTCTGTCTCATAACCTGCTAGTAGACGAGTTTGTGATCGTAGCAATCGACATGTTTTGGTTGATTGTTTTCGAGAGCGGATGGGTAAAACGAAGGAGCGGGTTGAGGAAATTGACGTTTGCAGCAAATCGTGAACTGGCCTATTTCATTTCGCCTTCGCACACATGCACAGAATCGCACTCATACAATATTGTTAGTTTATGTACAGATTGAGGAGCTGAAGAAAACATTTTTTTAATCGGAAAGCAATCCGCATGCGTTTAAGAAGTCCCTGCAATTGGGAACTTTATTCCATGGCTATGAAATTTTCTGAGCCTAATGCTCGTTGCTGAAGGTATGTTCCGATAGACCAGACGTAAGCAGAGGGATTAATGTCCGAATATTGGCAGTTCTAATTATAGGTTACATACAGCTTCATCAAATGTCTCAGGTGCTCACTAAACTGCTTAAAACCCGTCCCGTACCCTAAAATAATCGCATATCAGTCCCACCATACGAAACAAGCCTTAATAACGCTCTTTCCTTAATTATCTACTCGGGATATCATCCAAACCATACATGGTACAGTTTATGCATTTTGGTTATCAAAGATTCATCATTGGCTACTGTCCGGAAAGGTAAATTGTATTCTGTAAAACGATACCGACTTCGTCTTTCAACAGTTACTCGGTTAACTCTCAGGCATATGAAGCATTTCTGATCGGTCGCGTCCAGGTCCCAAAAGGATTTATAATTGTCGATGCTGTCATCTTTGGAAACCAGTGAGGCACACTCCTTACTACGTCCACAATCTTCCATAATTAAGTTGTGTGCAAAACGCCGTTTTCTTGCGGTATCCAACTTCCGGATTTCTTTTTTCGACGTCTTCCTCAACGTTTTCCGTATATCTTCATCATTTCCTTCGGCATAAAAAAGCTTTCACTTTTTTTAAAAACACTATTTAAAAAAACTTTTTGAGCGTATTAGTTTCCCAAACAAAATAAAAAAGCTGCCATCCGAATCAGGATCTATCGTTGGTGGTGCTGTGATCTGCTTCGGAGGTTCGATGATGTTTTCCGTGCGCTTTCGTTTTCCACTTGTCCATTACTGGTCAAAACTGATGAGGTGCGGAAAAAACACCGGAAGTTTTTTAATGTTTTCACTTCACGACATGAAAACCTATTTCACAAACCGTTCAATATTTGTCGATGCCAGATCGAACCCGGGAAGATCTTTATCGGAACTATCATCGAAGGGGCAAAAAACCTCGATCATGTGTAACGATGACATATTGAAGACAATTCGGAACAAAGTTTACGCAAACTAAAAATAACATACTTCGAACAAAACAAGCAACTTTGATAGCTAAGCAAGAGGAAAACAAATCATTAAGTTGGAATTACATTTGGCTATATATAAAGCTCCACTCATAATAGCGGAAGCGGAACGGCAGAGACACGTCCTTAGTTAGACTTTTCACCGGCCCTCTACTTAGTGTTCTGGATGTACTTCCCAGTTATTAATTGAAAGGATGTCAAACATATGGCAGCGGCAAAGGCAACTATACCAAATCGCGTATGATTAAAGCATCACTGAGCAATAGCAAGCAGCAACTCTTATGCTGCTATTTAAAATGCTACAATTGCCATAAAGTTGTATCAATATAGGTAATTCTACCTAAAAAAGACTGGGGCTGATATGCGATTATTTTACAATCAGACATGCAAAATAATCGCATATCAGTCCCATTACTGTTTTTTCGCAGGAAATGTTATAAATTCGTAGTATACTGAAACTAAAGTATTGAACACACCATAATTCATATTAAAGGATGAAAAAAAAAATACATACAGCATGCGAAACATAGTGCATTACGAAAAACATGATCACATCTTTCATAGCTGTTTTCTCCATTCGATGATTTTCCATATGGGACTGATATGCGTTTCACGGCAGTTCTTTGCCATTTACCCCCCTCTCAATTCTAGGATGATAGTTTTTTAATGAGGCAGGTTAAGTGATGCGATCAATGAAAGAAAGCGCAGTAGACTGCTTTTTATTTTAAATTCTAGTGGTGATAGAAAGAGGCAAGTGACAAATGGCAAGGAAGGGGACGGGCCTAGGATTGAACTCCCGACCATCTGCTCAGTAAGCAGAATGGGTAACCACTGAGCTACCCAGCCGCGTCTGAATAGTTCTGCTATCTGGTATTGTGCAATTACTCTTTGACCATCCAGTTGCTGCAGGCTTCCGAAAAATTTGTCTTCAACGGCTGTTAAGCGAACCTTATGACTGCAGTGTGGAAGAATCAAGAGCAAGAAAATAAAATCCACGAATTCAACGGCAAAATATAACTGCTTCCAAGTTCAAATGAACGCTATAGTGTGTACAAAATCAATAGAACTGGATCGCTCACTTCTGGAAATGTTTGATCACCACCAGAAATACTTCACCGTTAATGTAACTACCCAAAACAAAAAAACCCAAATTTTTCCCCCTTTACAAAATAATTACTTCTTAAAATTCATAATTTCTAAGTGTGTACTGTCAGACACCATCTCTATAGATCCTGGAGCACCATTCAACAGTTCTGGTTTCTGACGCTTCCGCTTGGAGATTAAAGCTGGAGGGATTTAGCAAACAACAGCGCTCATATAGCATACAATCATACCTATCAAACGATCTAACATTTCCTACAGCCTCCTTAGTGTACACAAACTTGTTTCATACATGTTGAAAATACAGTTTGATGAAAAAATGCATTTTTCTATCGGTTCGGTAAGTTTAAGTTCGTCTTTAAAATTGTACGTGCGAGGCTATTCTGCTGTTGTGTTCGCATGGATCGAACCTTTTGCATAAAGCTTAACGTCCAATCATTTCCAGCCATGCCTATTTCAGTATCCAAGTTATGTTTAACTCTGTCCGCTAAGCAAATTAGAATGCAAACCGCCGCAGATGACCGAAAATTATGCTGTAGAATGCTTTGTCTAACGCTCTGCAATGATTTGCAAGTTCCTTTAACTGCTGGGTTATGAAAACCGCCAAAATCTTTGGGTATCATACGCCTGGTTGAGAAAAAATAAATGTTTTACTAGTTCAACATACATATAACTTTTCGCTGCCTTCTTGAGTCGTTTACGTAAGGTTGTTTCCGAAATGCCGAAACCTGCTGCATGGCGCTTGAATTCCCCGTCATAAAGCCGCTGCCTGGCTGTTTGCAGCATCTCCAGAGTGCAAATCGTCTGATTCGTTTTCGTTTTATACGTCCTGAATAAAACTGTTATTGTTTTGAGATATTTGAGGCATAGGATTCTAAACGTATTTGAATGGCCGCAAGAAACGACTGCGTACTTTTCCGCCACTGTGAAAATTTAACAAGTTTACGGATCTTACCTTTGCACGTTTTCAATCACAATGAATAAGGTATTCCTTACAGTAGCTTAAGTTGTAGTTATTAACATTTAAAACAAAGCAAAAAAATAATCTAACCTCAACTCTCCGACGTGCGTTATCTAACACACTTGTAAACACAGATTGAAACAACTCATAAGGTTACCCGTCAAACTGGTACAGTGTTTCCGGTTGTTATTTCGTTGTTTTCTGTACAAGGCTAATGGGTGTTTTTGCCGCCTTCGAACTCTTGCGCCACTTTATTCAAGTATATTATGCATTGTTTCTTAAAATTTTATCACCTATATTTTTGCTGAAGACACCGACCCATTTTTATGAAGCTTGTAGAAAATAAAATTGTGGTGTTTCTTTTAAACTAATTAATCAGTTGCATATTCAAATATCACGAAACTCTCTCAAAGAAGAAACATAGGTACTAGAAAACAAGTTTTGCTACGCAAATCTCAAACGATCACTTTAGTTACTTTTCATACCACTGTGGCTTGGTAGCAGTACTGTAAATAGTCATTTCGACTCAGTTGGATCAATATATCGATAACCTATTTCAATAGCCGAATTTCAGAATATGGTGTAAGATGAAATTGTAGCTCTTGGCTAATCATACAACTTTTTCTAACTGTTATACCGAAAGATTTATATTCACGGTCATATTCAAACGACATTCAATGGTGAATATAATTTGAATATTCGGCTATTCCGCTCTCTCGCCTTAGAACATCCCCACCGGTGGGTTCGTATCTGGGTAATATTTTGATGACAGAGAACGTTCCTATTTTGATTTAGCCACCCACTTTCGCACCGGTAGTTGATAGAAAAGGTAACAAAATAGGACTCAACTTTATTCTTGTTTTGACGTTTCAACTTGTTTTGGCTATTTTTCTTCAAATAGCAACGCTCGGCTCGGTTGGATCGGGTTGTCAAATTACCGGACCCGCTGCTCACCGAGAGAATAAATTGTCATTTGCCAACCACCGGTGCGGTGTCGAGTTGTCAAACAGATAACAATTTACCGATATTATCGCATTGGTGCGGATGGTCTTAGGCCGTTTTCAGCGGTGTTCTCTTATATTGGTCTAGTTTTATAACAGTTCTAAAGATCTAGAACACCAAAAATAGATCAACTATTTTCCATTTTCACCGCAATTGTTCTAAATTTTGTAAGTTGACGTCCGTGTGTTATGTTTTGAAACTTTGCTTAATTCGTTTGGATTTGGTTGGTGTTAATTCTGCTCGTTTGACTCTTCGAAATAATTCTAAAAAGTTTCCGAGTTTCACGAGTCAAATGATGCGAATTTATCCCGATCGATTCCATCCGATCCTTTTTTTGCTGGGTAAATATTAAGATGAGCGATTGATCCCATACAGTATTGAATTCCGTGGCTGCTATGTGCCGTTTTATGGTAGACGATATGGAGGATTTCCTTCTTTCTTTTGCACGGAAATTTCCTTTTTAGGAGGAAGCTTTCATATGTGTAGCTATGATGTTTCACTGGATGAGAGTACGGCACTAGCCGGCACAACCTGTTATAACAGTGACAATATCTGTTTAGGTATGTAGTATACTGTAAAAACTAATCATTGAAATCAGTTCGTTTATTTGTTAGGCTCAGGCGTGTGTAACACTTTACGGAGCCGATATTCAATATTGTTATTTACAATGTATAATTTTTCAATTTTAGAGGGAATTTACTAGAGTGAAAGGGAGGGGTGATGACATTACACTCTTAGATCAGACAAACAAAGAAATTCGTAAATCGCTTGCATGTAGGGAAGATCATGCATTCCCAAAACATCTCTTACTTCGCGGAAGGGTTGTCTACCTCGGGCCACAAGGGTATCCAATAGTCGTGCTCTGGAGGCATCATTACCCGGGCAATGCCAAACAAAAAACTAATCATTGAAAGAGATTGATCACTTTCAATAAAAGTTATCCTTTCCTTTTCAACTTACCTTTAATGATCGTAAGACTTTACCAATATTCGCAAAACTTCATCAATCATCAAAGAACTTCGTAAGTTCGCAGAAATGCTTAAATATTCGTAGAGCTGCTACCAAGTTCACAGATTTTTTAAAGTTTGAACTTATCTCAAAGCATCAGTACAGTTAATAAAACTTCAGTATAGTTCTCAGAATTCCACCAATGCAAACAGATTTTCAGCAAAGTTACGTGTACATGATGGCAACCTCAGAGAGAAGCACTTAAGTTCACTTGATTGGATTGTTGCGCAAATTGGTGTATTCACCGATGAAATTCTCGATTCTAATGATATTGTCGCCGCTGCTAATAACGTACCTCATCTCACTGCTTCCAGTCCACAGATGTCGGTCACTACCGCCATGGTGGTCGCAGCAGGGAACCAACTGAAGTCATCAAAAGGCTGCGATCCTGATGGCATTCCTTCGTTTATGTGCAAACGTTGCCTTGTACCGCTCGCGAAGCCTCTAGCAACGGTTTTCAACCTTTCCTTAACGACAGGCATTTTTCCGTCCTGCTGGAAAGATTCGTTTGTTTTTCCTGTTCACAAAAAGGGATACAAACGAACAGTTTCAAACTATCGTGGAATTGCAGCGTTGAGTGCTACCTCTAAGCTTTTCGAGTTGGTTGTTCTCGATAATCTGTTTCGGAACTATTCGCACAGCATCTCCTTGGAACAACATGGTTTCATGCCCAAACGATCAACTACTACTAATTTAGTCACCTTTACGTCATTTCTCATACGTGAGATGGAAAAAGGACATCAGCGTCTATTTGATACACTGAGATACACTGATCTCTCGGCAGCTTTTGACAAAATCAACCATGAGATTGCACTGGCGAAGTAATGGGTTGCTGATCTGGCTGCGCTCGTATTTGATTGGTCGGAACACGTCCGTGAAGATCGGTGACTTCATCTCAACACCATTTCCTGTCACATCCGGTGTCCCTCAAGGCAGCCACCTCGGACCTTTCCTATTTTTACTCTACATAAACGACGTAAATCACAGCTTGACATGCCTCAAACTGTCGTATGCTGACGACCTCAAGCTCTACTTTGTGATAAAGAAGACCACTGATGCCATATTCTTTCAGCAACAACTGGAAGTATTCGGATCCTGGTGCCACTTAAATCAAATGTCTTTGAATGTGGCCAAATGCTCAGTCGTCTTTTTTGGCCGTAAACGCTCGCTTTTTCAGCATGCCTATTCGCTATTCGGTACCGAGCTGAAACGTGTGACAACAGTAAAGGACTTAGGAGTAATGTTAGACTCCAAGCTGTCATTTAAGGATCATGTTTCGTACATTGTTTCCAAAGCCTCCTCCCAGTTGGGCTTTATTTTCCGTTTTGCTAAGAAATTCCGTGATGTGTACTGTCTTAAGGCGCTGTACTGCCCTATAGTGCGCCCAATTCTGGAATATTCAGCAGTGGTTTGGTCCCCCTACTACCAAAACAATACTTTACGGATAGAAGCTATTCAGAAGAAGTTTGTCTGCTTCGCATTGCGACGACTTCCTTGGAGAGACCCCATCAATTTACCTAGTTATGCCGATCGCTGTAAAATTATGAACCATGCATTGCTGGAAGCGAGGCGTGACGTCGCTAAAGCTTGCTTTGTTGGTGATCTTCTTCAAGGCCACATTGATTGCTCAGCTCTACTTGGTCTTCTAGACATCAGCACTAGACGCCGAAATCTCCGATCCCACGCATTCCTGTACATTCGACACTCCAGAACAAATTACGGGCGGAACGAACCGATAAAAAGTATGTGCCGTGTGTTCAACCTTTGTTATTCCGTATTTGATTTTAACGTTAGCCGTAAACGCAATAATAATAGTTTAAAGAGGTTTTTGTGCTAAGTTTGTAGTATCTTTGTATGTGTCAGTTAGAATTATATTGAACGGTCATTGGGGTAAACATCTTACCTGTTGACAAATAAACTAAACTAAAACTATGATAAAGTTCAAAGAGCCTTAGAAACAAAAGGAGAACTTGAGCAAAGTCAGTAATAACGTTGGTAATACTTTAACAACGTACACAGCTGACAAAAGCTTTTCCGAAAAACGAGTGAGCGATTGTCGCAGCTGTGCACTTTGCCCTTGTTGTTGTTTTACCCCGTTTTTTCAGCTTCCTTAAGAAATTAGAATGCGCTGGATTCCGTTCCAAATTCGGCACAAAATAAAACAAGCGAATGACAATTTTTGTTTTACATCGAAACTGTTCGAAAATGAAATTTAGAAAGCACCGGTGAAAATGAAAAATTTCGTTTGGTCTATTTAATTGTCAAAATTTAGAATAGACAGCGAGCGTTGAAAACGGCCCTAGATTTCAAAAGTTAGAGCGTCCCCTTCCTTGCAATTTTTCACTTTTAAAAGAAAAAGCAGTCTACTGCGCTTTCATGGGTCGCTTCACTTACCACAGTGCATCCATGATCTATAACTAACCTGCCTCACTAACACAAAAACTATCCTTCCCTTGGCAATTGTGAAGACGCAGAGTAAACACGGTCTCTAACAATGATTGTCAAACTAATCATCCTTCCCACCTCCCCAAAGACCGCGAGGACGTGGCCGGCGCCGGTACTGATCTATAAATAGAATGAATTAGTGATCTTGTACATTGAAGATGTGAAAGCTACTCCCAAGCTCGATGTATGTGGTTCTCTGTGCAATTACACTAGTTCTGTTCAGTAACGGAGTAGCAACTACGGAACGCACGATCTTTTTAAAAGAAAAAAAAAACAATGCTATATTTTTATTTAAAAAAAAACCACTATATTTTTAAACCAGGGAAATCGGATGATGTTTTCTCATCAGCTGGTCTAATTTGTTCCACAGATGAGTTCATACTTTGCCATCTGCAAGAAAAAGCTAGAACTAAGAGTTTTGGAATCGGTTAATTATAATTAGAGCAATCTGCTTTACAATGCCCTGATACAAAAATTCGAGGTTTCTTAGAGTAATTCAATTTCAAACTGGTTGAGAACAGTCTAAATTCACATGGCTTTTCAAAATAGAGCGTTGAAATTGAATATATCGAATGTGGACTTAACTTTAAATTCATATCAGCCTTGATTTATAAAAATATCTTTCAATTTATGAAGGAAAGCTCTTCATACTATCTGTATACAAGTCCCATCATACTACCTCTCCAACTAGTTTTTACCCGACCCATCAGAATCAATCCGTGAGGTCATTGCCTCACCGGGATCAACATAGAAATAGACACAGACGAGGAGGGACTCTGAGTGATTATTTGAACTAAACTTTTCCCTATCCTACTTCCTAGTTAGTTTCAGGTAGAAGAAACAGAGATCTCCTAGTCGTTGGCCCCTGTCATTGGAATGGGTGCGCTTTATCCACCGATGATGGTGTTATGCGCTATGCGCTTTGTATGATTGCCTTATGGGATAATTATAGGGTAAAAACCAGTTTCATGTATTTCGCGCGCAGGTCAAACATTTGTCGAATGAATGGCGTTATAATGACGCCTATTGTTAAAGCTGTTTTTTTCGCTCTTGTGTTCACTAAAAAACATATCATTTCAGTATCCCACTTGGCCATATTCGTGCAAATAAGGTTGTGAGCATAATGTGCAATCACTTTTAACCGAGCTAATTTAATTTTGGATGTTTATTTCATTCGTTTGCCACCCCGAATAATTCTAATTATCTTATCCCAAAGAGTATTCTACTAGACAAAGAGAAAACATAAAAGAGCCGGTTTCAGAGGGTCTCCAAATCGAACACAAAAAATTGCATCCGTTCGAATTTCAGCAGCCTTGAGCGTTCTTAAGGAATAGATGAAAAAAAAAAGTTTGGTGGCACCTCCATTGATAGAAGAATGAACCGTTACGGTAACAGCACCTACATCCCATCGATGTTTTCCGCTGCTCGAAACAAACTTTCCATGCATATCAAATTTCACTTAACTAATAATATCAAAAAAGCGAAACTCTTCGAACTTGTAGCACTCTAGTACCAGTGTGTTACTACAACGCATCGTTTAATCGCATTAGATTTCAGGTTTTAAACCGGCCGACGTTAACGCCTACGTGTGAACTGCATTTTATTGATATATCAAATCGATCATCAACGCACATGATGTTTTAAGGGTTCTCCCTTCACCTCCTCGCCGCCCTGTTAGTCGAATTGAACATTTGTTTGGCTCGGCTGCTTTGTGCCTTTGTGCTCGTGCCGAACAGTGCATCTTTTCAAACTACAATGTTTCGCTGCAGAGTCCGCCAAACACACGCATGCAAGCATATCACTATGCGGGAACGTGATTAATATTATACATAGTTATAGTCTATTCGGTTCAACATAGCCTTAATCTGGGTTCCTCTACATTATACGACTCTCCTTCGACCGCCTTTTTCATATTTTTATCATTTGCTGAAACATCGACCGGAGTTGAGTGTGTCTGTTCGTTCGGCTGTGTAAGAAAAGGTGAAACGAATCAAAGTTTTCTATGGAATGCGATCAAAGTGGCGGCAGACTGGGTGGATTTATACATGCTTTAAAAAAAAGATACTACTATTCGCTGTTAAGGCGAAGGTTGATTGATTCTACAAAAACAAAACAAAAAAACACTACTATAGTTATTTTTTTCCGTGTCACTTTGAGATTTTGCTGAAACAATTGGAAGAAATGACGAAGTCCTCGTCTATGCACTCAAGCCATGCACATGTTTGGTAAGTAGATAGATAAAAAAACCTTAACGGCATTCATTTGTGGATTCTACCTACCAATCGGAGGAGGCGGGTTCGACGAATTTCAAATTTTCTCGACATCCCTGGGCATAAATATCATTGTGCTTGCCACACAACATACATATTCATGCATTGGTGTTAGCATTCAATTAATAACTGTGAAAATAATTCTAGAATACTAAGTTTAAAGCAGACGAAAGCTTGTTTAAAAAGGCGTCAAAGCTACCAACTGAAAATTTTGTTTTAAATTCTAACACAATAGCTTGATTGATAAGAACAAGAACTTCACATAATTTCATTATCCGAAACAAATTTGAATTCACTACAAACAAATCATTCTTAACCGTTGTGTGTCCAAAAAAAAAACACCTTTAAGAGACCGACAGGGAACGTTTTTACCCACGGACCTAAAATTCTTCTTTGGTTCTTCTGGAACGATTCCAGGAATTTCGACACCCATATTGTTAAGGTTCAATTCATATAATTTTCTGGTCATGCGTGGCCTCATGGGAATCTGCTCTGGGGTGACTTTTCCTGAATCAAGTCACCGGATTGTCATATGGCAATCACACACATTCCTGTGTATTCATTCAGCAGTTTTTGTATCATTATTGTTGGTTTTATATTAAAAATTTATAAGTATACCATTTTCGGAAGATGGTTCCGGATATCCGGTTTTCCGGGTACGGATGATGTATTAGACAAGCTAAAGAAAGCGGTTGAGTTCCTGAATCCAAAACTGCTAAAATATTCCAAATCTGTTGGATATTTCCATAGTTATGGTCATTTTAGTTTCATGGGTAAAAACGATCCTGTCGGCCTTTTACGTAATAAAAAAATCAGAAGGCCCTCCTCGCGCAAAGTATTCTTTTAATTATGTATAAATAAAAATGCTTCAAAATTTGATTAGAGCTTATTCCATACTACCCAGGGGTTAATTCACTCCGCCACCATGTGTTAACACCCTCAAAAACACAATCCGACACACTTCAAACTCACTCCTCACCACATGGAACATACATTTATTTCTGACAGCACTTACGCGAATTGATTATTTGTTTTTGCACTGTTTGTTTCCTTCTCGCTTGCACTGATGTGATTCAGATGATGTTTGAATGTGGGTGAATTAAAAGTCAAAAGGGTCCATGGTTCCAGTAAAAATAAATTTTCGATTGTAGTTATGACACCCTGAAACACAAACACAACGTGGCAGAGTGACTAATCTCCTGATATTACCATTCTTTATGCATAAAACTAGAATTCAAATTCACAACAATTCACAAACCAGTACAAAATAGCAAAACAATATTCCTACACTGAAGCCCTCTTACTGCTGTTTGTGAATTACGATGTCCATGACATTAGTACACTGAACCCAAACATCATCTCGAAATCGTATCGAAAAGTAATTCGATTGCGCCCTTTAACGAAAAGCATTCGGAAATCGGATGAATGTGTTATGGTTAGATCCGTATAACGATCATCCATGTTTTGTATGACACTCAACCAAATTCAATGTGATGTTTGTTTCAAAAGTGTGTCGATTTATTAGTGATTTATGAATAATTTAAAACAATTTCACGACATAAATTTATTTCACTTTTCACATCCTCAACCGTTGAGCAAAGACTGCAACGGGAGCACAAAAATTGAAGGAGTCAGGAAATATATTTCCGCGACTCCGTAGGAAGCGGTCGGGTTTCGATCCTTTATTCGTGACGGTACCAGTTCTGATAGCGATTGATAGGTTTTTACCGAATGATGTAAAATGGAATGTTTTTCATCCTCATTTCAAATGATTTGCGTCATAGGGCTTTTCCAAAGCAAAACGCATTCAACTTTGGGATGACGATGTTTTGTACAGCGTTCATCAGAATTTTAACGGGAGGTAAATTCACTTCGCGTATTATTAGTTGTTCAACATTAGAAGGATAATCATCTGGTTTCTAGAAAATAGTCCTCCGCCTGCATCTATCATTCGATTTCATGCGATTTCAATGTTTCGATATCAACCGACGGAGGATTCATCCGATAAAAGGAGGATGTTTGGGTTCAGTGTACGTATCTGGCGAAGCGAGAACTGTGTAGTCAGTGGCCAATTGTTCTCTTCCGCTTATCTGATTACCAGATCGAACCCATTTAAGTCTGCTTCATCCAACACGTTTACATATTCGTCATCATCTGCAAAACTCGCAGATTGTGATGCTTCTTCCTGCGTTGACATTGAGTGCATTGTGTCGTCACCGGCATAGGAATGTCTTCGTTAGCATCTTTGTGAAGAACACTTGCGATGATCTCATCATCGTCCAGCTTTTCGAATCCGGCATCCTCCTCTTCGATTTCTTCGCTCTGTGCTATCTTCTCACAAATGCTTCTCGGCGTATTTCTTATGACGGACAGCGGTACATCATCCTCATTCTCGATTTCACGGGCATTGTAAAGCATGTTCCAAGATTTGCGAATCGAGTTAGCTGGAACTACCTCCCTCGCTTGAGCAACCCAAAAAGATGACGCCCTTTATGTTGTTCTTCTTCACGCACTCGTCAAACTCTCCTCCACGAATTTGAATTTCCTGCATCATCAGATTCCTGAAGCGCGTCTTAATCATCTGAATGATATTTTGGTCCATCGGTCGAAGAATGGCGGTGGTGTTTGCAGGGAGAAAGATGGTAAAAATTGATCCATCGACAGTTTTTAGCTCATCTGCATTGTAATGAGCTATGCAATTGTCCAACACAAGGGCGGCTCTTAGAGGAAGTCCTTTTGACTTGAGGTAGGCGGTCACTTTCAGGACGGATTCCCAAAAAAAAAAAACACTCCTAAAGAGCTCCTTTTCCATCGTCCAAGCGTTCTTGGATACCCTGTAGTATACAGGCAACTCCTTAAGATTTTTGAGTGCTCGAGGTCTGTGAGACTTTCCAATCAACATTAACGGTAATTTGAGCGACCCATACATAGTGCATCAAGGCATGGACGTGATCCGGTCTTTTTTGATTTGGTGTCTCTCTCATCATATGTTCATATTGGAGATTTCTTAAAAAAGAGCCCACTTTCGTCAGCATTGAAGCTTTTTTGCAAAAACCAAATGTAGAGAGCTTTGTCAACCTGTGGGTATCGAGGATTCTTGAAACGCTTTCGTTTTGCTATAAATTAAAAACAAAACATGTTAAATTGTTTTTACGGAATATCATTTATGTGTCTTACACATGTCCTTTGCATATTTCATGGCGTAGATGGTAGAGGCAGACCGAACTTTGTACTTCTTCATTATTTCATTCATCGACACACCATTTCCAAGATTTTGAATAATTTTTATTTCATCCGCTAGTAGTAAACCAACACGGTTATGTTTTGACGTAGGACTACGTCTGTGTTTTCAATACTGGGGTACACGTTCGAATTGCGAAAATTTGGAGCGTCACAAAAAATATATAGGTTTTGAACGTTAATAACTAAGTCGTTTCACGATCGATTTACAAAATGTTTTCACCAATCGATCGGGACATTATCTACGCTTCGATTCCAATATTTGAATCTATTGATTTATAACATTCAACTATTGAAATTAACGCAAATATAAGGTAATGTCTTATAATGTCGATTTTTTCAGAGTAAATTTACCAAATACACAGTACTTTTCTAGCACAGATTTCATATTTAAGTAACGAACGTCTCCTAGGCAGCCATGAATGTTATATAACGGGTACACCTTCGCATTTTGAATTAGTTTTTCGGTAGTCGTGGAGCTGTGCAGAGTAGGATCTGCAGTTAGATCCTAGCCGGCAGCAGCACTGGCGAGCACTCGTTGCCCATAGAGGCGTTGGTGCAGTTGGCTATTGTTGCCGATGCTCCCGTCAACCTCGCTGCGAGAAATATGGCTGCTGAAGCCTAAGATTTTGGCGGGAAAAAGCCGCCCGTGACAACGAGACAAGAATCAACTATCCCACGTCACCTGAAGATGGCCACCCGCAACGACGAGAAGCTGAACCAAGAATACCAAGAAGAAAGCCCAAGTTCAATCGCGAACCATGTTTCTCCCCCATCAACTAAATCCGTCCTTTTCAGGACGACCAAATCAGTTTGCCAACTAAAGAGTTTGTTTGGTGAAAATTTTCTCTTGTGCTGTTTCAAATTAATTTCAATTGCCGCGCCCCGGCTGAACATAGCATTAATTAAACGCTGCGTCCCGGAGTAAATGACAAAGAACGTTGAACAACCAACGAACGAAATTCTAGAACGGATAATTCGAACCGAACTGCGACACTTCAGACCGACCATGTGGTTGAGTTCGTTGTAGTTCCTAGTTGTGCATAGCGGATTAGTTGCTGGTGATGGCAAGTACATAAGGCATATTTCTGTTAAGAAAATCATCCGTCTAGCGTGCAGTAATTAAAACTAATTATTGTGGCGCAATAACTGAATTTCGTCCCTTTTGGTGCAATTTGTATCACATTGCCTTCGTTGGTACCGCCTTCTTTCGTGCACTAGCATCCGACCCCTTTACCTCATAGCTCTTAGCAGAACATTTTGATTCAGTCTTACGACAGTCGTTAAGCTGTGCAGTGGTCTTAGGATCGCAGTTGGCGGCGGCGAGCAGTCGTTGCCCAGAGAGGCGTTGTTGCAGTTGGCTGTTGTTGCCGATGCTCCCGTCAACCTCGCTGTGAGAAACATGGCTGCTGAAGCCTACGATTTGGCGGGAAAAAGCCGCCCGTGACAACGAGACAAGAATCAATCATCCCACGAGATGAACCAAGAAAGAAAGCCCAAGTTCAATCGCGAACTGTTTCTCCCCCGTCAACTAAATCCGTCCTTTTCAGGACGACCAAATTAGTTTGCCAACTGAAGAGTTCGTTTGGATGAATTTTTCTCTTGTGCTGTTTGAAATTTCCATTACCGCCCCCCGGCTGAACATGGCATTGCTTTAAACGCCGCGTCCCGGAGTAAATGGCAAAGCGCGTTGAACAACCAATGAACCAACAGATCCATAACTATCTTCTACGCGTAAGAGATAGTGGCCCTCTCAACCATCGTAGAAAATACAACCGGGGCCGTATCATAATTAAGAGCCACCAAATGCTTTCTAAAGAGTGTACAATAGAATTTTCTTGGCCCTTTTCAGGACTGACATAAATCAATTAGCAGATGGCCCTGACGTGTATGGGAATTCGATTGCTACGTAGTCCTACGTCAACTTTGCGTACAACCCCATTGGGCTGTCCCTTATAGTTTTTTTTTTTTTTACCACCCCCCCTTTTCCCAAAAACCTCCGCTTAGTAGAATTATGATTGTGCAATACTAAAAATGTTATAACAGCTAGCTTCCTACTACATACACAAAAACAAACAATCCACAGAAAACAGATGTTTGACGACATATACAAACCATGTTGAAGCATTGCACGCATAGCGGAGCTTAGCACAATTGATAGCAGATAGCGGAGCTTAGCACAATTGTATCAGCCAAGTCCCTTTTCCTACTAAAATCGGACTTCCCGACCTAGTACAATCGTACTTCAAATGCACTTCAGATGTTACAACCGATGGACTTGAAATGTCAAAATAGCTAGCCTTTCATTTTAAATTTTGGCAATGGGTTGAAGGACACTTGAAGTCCATCTTCGAACTAGGATTGTACTAGGACTGTTTAGTTCAAATGGACTGGATCAAATGGATTTGTTGAAAAATAAGACAAACAAATACATAAGACAAAAGACATCCACTTCGCGGCGTTTTTATATCACTTCGTTCAGATCGAGAACCTGGATTTCCGCAAGCGACAAAATTCGGCTTCTGCGCCCATTTCGTTAGATGTCATTGGTGCGGTTGCGTCAAACGCGGAACCAGTTGAAAACAAAACATTAAAATTAAAAAAAGAAGACAAAAGTTGACAACTTAGCAAATGACACTTGATCGATTTTCAAGTCGTGAAGGAGAACGAAGCCTATCTGTGTTGCTACAATCTTTTATATTTTTGGTTTTAAACCTGGGTCAGGTCTGACTCTGACTCGCAATTACGGAACGAAAATGGTTCCAGAGTCGAGTCAGTATGATGGTATTAGTGCAATCGTGTGAGAAGATTTGTGACAAATTTGTGTTTCATTTGTATAAGAGACCCCCCCCCCCCCCCCCCCCCCCTTCCAGATGAAGGAAGGGTTTTGATCCATCATAATGCCCAAAAACTCCTGCATTCAAATTTTCACGCCGATTGGTTCAGTAGTTTCCGAGCCTGTAAGGGCTGGACATACAGACAGAAACTTATTTTTGTATATATAGATACATAGATAAATCAAGTTTATAATTTAAACTGCCAAAAATAAGGGCAAAAAAAAGTTACGTTATATGGAGGTAAAAGTTACGTTATATCGAGGTTACGTTATATCGAGGTATGACTGTATAATCAACAAATGATATCTATTTGTAACCACACATGCTTCCTATACAGTGCTAGACATTCGTTTAGCCGCACCTATTAGGTTCCAATAGTATTCGGTAAATTGAATACATATAGATTTTAATCGGGGTATATTTTTGTTCTATAGGTAGTAGAGTTAAAGCACTTTCTTGGGAAGTACGCTCATCTCACCAACACACATACCACTACGGTATTAAAGGAAACAAACAAATAAACGTCATTTCTACCTAAGAGAATTTTTGGAAATATTTTCTCGTAGTTTTCATTTCGGAAGGTAAGTTGAAGATGTGTGTTGGTAAATGTTGATTTAACATAAGATTTGTGAACGCTTTATAGAAATGGCGAAAGGCACTCGATTGACGGAGGAGGAACAACGAATCATAACGTTGTTTAAGGCAGATTGACTCATATCGGTCAATCTCCAAAAAAATCAATCGATCCGAAAAAGTAATTCGGAATTTCAAGGGTGCACAATATGGTGTGAAACGTCCTACAAAAGGACGAAGCAAAATCTCTTTGCGGCTCAAAAGACAAATAAGACACGAAGCTACGACAAATCGGTATTCTGCTCGCAAATAAAAGAAAAATTGGATGTTCCGGTAACGACCAGACATATCGCGCGTATTTTGAACGAATCTCCGAACATCAAATGGACGAAACTTCAAAGCAAACCGGAGCTCACATGCTCCCATAAGCAGAACTGGCTTAAATTCACGAGGAAATACGTGGAATGGAAACCCGAATGGCGAAATATGATCTTTCGGGTGAAAAAAAAGTTTAATCTGGACGGACCGGATTGTTACAGCTGCTATTGGCATAATTTAAACCAAAAAGGCATCGTTAGATCCAAACGGAGTTTTGGGGTTGTAAATTTGATGGTTGGAAGTTTGATTACAATGCCAAACTTCCAATTTGTTTCATTTCGACAAGAATGAATTCCGGAATGTATCTGGATCTGCTGGAGGATGTTTTGGTCGGATACATGGAGAACGACGCAACAGATGA
Source organism: Aedes koreicus (assembly GCA_024533555.2). Classification (NCBI taxonomy): domain Eukaryota; kingdom Metazoa; phylum Arthropoda; class Insecta; order Diptera; family Culicidae; genus Aedes; species Aedes koreicus. The sequence continues at coordinate 193,329 of JAHHFK020004111.1, read as the reverse complement.
CATCATTTTCCAGCAGGACTAGTATGGTTTTCTGACAAAAACATTCCACTACTCGAATGGCCGGCCTGCAGTCCCGATTGCAACCCTATAGAGAACCTCTGGGGTATTCTAGCCGAGATGGTGTATGCAAATGGACGACAATTTAACAGTGTTTCCAGCCTAAAGGCAGAGATTTAGGAATGTTGGGCCAATATTGACATGGAAACACTACAAAAGCTATCCGATTCGATGCCAAATCGGATTTTTGAGATTATAAGAAACGGAGGAGGCCATACCAAATACTAACTATGGATGAACTTCGACATTTTTCACTCAGCATTACTATTTTTTTTTAAATTTATAAGGTGCGGCTAAACGAATGTCTAGCCTATATTCTTATTTTTTTCGATTTTCTGAACTAAAAATAAATTTTTGATTAGCTTGAACATTGTATTAGATGAAAACAAATGGGTTGTTTCCAAAACCAAAAAATATGAACAATGAATTAGTTTATTTTTTTTAAAACGAAGAAAAAATGGGGTGCGGCTAATCGAATGTCCAGCACTGTATGTAACCACTATTTGTGGCCACACATACTTTTTATTTGCTAGATAAGCTTCATTTGTGCTTCTCAGAAGGTTTTGTTTATGAGTGAATAAATGAACATTATGTGGAATTTTATATGGATGTTTGCCAATAAATATGTGTGAATTATTTGCCGTGTACTTCTTGATGTTCTACTTGAAGAGGTCTAAGACTGTTTTAATAAACTGACAATTCGTATGGATGTTTCGGATCACCGGAAGGCCTCCAGGTGGCCTTGAGGGTCAAGTTTTAGATCACCAATGGAAAGCTGTTCAAATGATGCTCTAAGAAGTTCATTAGTAAAAAGTAGTAGTAGTAGTAGTAGTAGCGCCGGTGGTCTAGTGGTAAGCGTGCCGTTCAGATTTTAAGATTTTCTGAAACGAAACATCTCTGATCAAGTCTCTCTTCAGAAGGGAAGTAAAGCAGTTGGTCCCCGAACATGTGTTGATGGGTTTGATATGTAGGGTCCAGCTCGTCTCTCTGGCGTGATGAACGAGCCCAGGAAACGGAGAGTAACGTAAATACAACACAGAAATATATATATTTATATATCGTAGATAGTTTTATCGCTGAACAATATTCTTAGATTAAAAATCTATAAGCTCATATACATTAAGGCACCAATGGAAATTATGGGAAAAAAATTCCATCGAAATAAAAAAAAGCAATTGCTTGATTTTTCAGAATCTTTTTTTACAGTGTGTCTCACAATAGGTGTCACTAAAACAAAATGGGATTATAACAAAACAAATTTACCAGATCATAGCATTTATTTTTCATTTGAAAGATACATGTTATAGAAATAAACCATATTAATTTAATTCTAATCTCGCCCTTTTCCTTGATAACTTTGCGCAAACGCTTTGTAAACCCATTGCAGCTGGGACGCACGATTTCCTGAGGAATTTGGTCCCAAATATCAACAAAATGTTTCTTGAATCGATCTAAACTAAACCCTTCCGTAGGGCTTATATATTGAAGCATATAATCCCAAACAAAGTAGTCAAGTGGGTTGGTGAAGATGCAGGCCGTTCTTCACTTGTGATGAAATCGGGAAAATTTTCCGCGCACCACGCTTGTGTCTTCTTTGCCTTGTGAGCTGGAGCTGAGTCCTGTTGGAAACAATATGGTGTATTCCTATACAGCGTAGAAGCATGAGGAAGCATATGGTTCTTCAAAACCTGCTCGATGTAATATTCAGTGTTGATTTTTACGTTAGGTTCTATGAAAAGAAGAAGAAGTTTTTCTTTTCGTGAAACGGCGCCCCATACCATGATTTTCGATACATTCTGATAGCGTTCTACAGCTAGTTTATCTCTTGGAATATTGGCAAGACTTTTGTCATACACACGATCATTTTGTTGATTATGACTGTCCTGAAGGAGGAAGAGCTTTTCATCCGAAAATAAAATCTCGCAGTCATCGTGCCGAACCAAAAGATTTCTGCTTCTTTGGACCCTGGCTTGCTTTTGACACTCCGTCAACCCGTGAACCCGTTGTTTCTTGTACGGCTTGCATTCTAGATCATGTCTTAGGAGCCTGTTCATTGAGGCAGGGGACATCTGAAATTTTTTGCTCAATTTACGGCCAGATACGGCCGGATTACGCCTTATACGCTCCCTCACACATTTGATCTTTTTCTTCGTTCTGGCAGTTCGTCTGGCACATCCTTTGTGTTAAATATGGACATTTTCAGTTTCCTTGAACTGTTTCAAAGTACGAAAAACAAAACGTTTACTCACTCCGAACTGCTTTAAGCTATTGAATATATGACAGGGTCTAAGCTTTTGCAAATGTAATTTTAAAACTTGCTCCCGTATGGCTTCCATGGCAGCTGATAAATATAAACAAACGGAATCGCATATTTATCTTCAGCAATAAGCTGTCAAAAGAATACTCTCAAAACGGGTATAATCAATTCCGCTGTTAAAATTACCCAGCTGAAATGAAACAAGACTGAAAAAATGTGACACCTATTGGGAGACACACTGTATGGTAACATTTGATTTCGAATCTTCCTAAATTTTTAAGTCATTTGGCTTCGAAAAACAGATTTCGATTTTCGATTAGTTTTATGGGTAAAAAGGTCAAAACTTCGATCAATTAGAGACACCCCTACACCAAGTCCGATTGAGCTGAAATTTAGCATAGGGTCATATTTTGGGGTAATTTAACGTGTGAGCAATGTCTTTTTGTGAAATTCGAAAATGTTATTTACATTGGCACCCTAGTGCTATTTTAGTGAGGAAAAGCGGCAACTAAAAAAATTACTCCAATCATCTGCCCCGAATGCGTAGTTACCCAGAATACCACTATCCACTAGGGGTATTATCTTGAATGCCCCAATAAATCGTAGTGTTGTTGATGTGCTGTATGGAAAGATGAATGTGACATCCCTAGGTTCCGAAATGAATAGTGAAGAGTGAGCGAGCAATTCCTCGGTAACAGAAATTGTGAGCATCCGCTTCAGCCGGTGAAACTTTTCACAGCCCGAGAATTTCCCTACTGATCTACTGGGCGTTTTATGTTTTGTGCTGTCTATTATTAAATTTTCTGAGAGGTCAGAAATAATTAAATTGATACAACTCTTACCAAACTCTAAACAGGAAATGCAAACGATCGAAAAAGGACGAACGATGCCTACTTATTCCTATACCGTCACGATGCGTTGGACATTTCTCGGATGTAGCCAAACTTCAACCTGTTTGCATGAAATCAAACCATCAAACCCGCGAAACTGGTGTGGAAGTAATACACAAATCTGAGGGCAATGTTCCAAAACTCCTGCTTCACCGCTATGAATTCATTCCCCGGTAGCTGAGTGAGTTTTCTACAAGGAACACTGTGTGCGCCTTCTACTCTATATTCAAATGATAATGATGCATGTGAACGGTGCCCAACGAGGTGTGTAATTTAAGTCTTCAATTTTCGTGAAGTATCCGTCCCCCGTCAGTCTTCAAGGTGCGCGTGGGTTACTTCCCATCAGCTGCGAATGTTACTTTTTCGTATGGATATATATGTAGTCCATCTAATCTTTCGTTGCAGTTCGGAGAACCTGTGAATTAGATGCATGTCGGTGGTTTAATTTCACATTTAGGTAAAGTTTTAAGTCACCTTCTGAAATATCTCACTCTGGCTTTTAACAGTTCTGATTGCAGAATGGTATCCGACAGCGGAACAAAATACCGCGATAAGTTAGAACTGTGAATGAAAACCTCAATGTAATGCATTTTCTCATTTAAAAAAGAATAAGTGGTCGACGCTAGAAGGTATGGTATATATTCATGCATATAAATTCTGATTATCTGTTATTTCAGACCACGATTAAAAATTACACTCACTATGCAAATTTACCGCTGTTCGTTTTGATACCCGAGCATTAATCATTTCGACTTAAGTGTGCAGACAGAGCTAACATGTTACCTTTTATCATCATTTTTCTTTCAGGTAAATGTCATTCTTCCCCGCATTAATTGCTATGTATGATGTGCATCCATGCTGTTGTAAGTATTCTCGAACGTAATTAGTACTCGCGTATCATCCCACACGGGCTCCGGGCGGCACGGCAACACAATGTTGGCAGTTAAGGGGTCTCTGATTGCGGAATAAATCTCAAATATCCGTTCTACATCATGATGAGTTATCGAAATAATGAGCACTGTTTACTGTGAGTGATTAGCATTCCACCCTTAAGCGAAAATATGAAACAGTTTGTTCGCTGTCGTAAAACAGTGATTTAATGATCCTAGCTGCTATGGATATCATATGATACGCTTGGAAAGAATCAATCAGAAAATATCAGATGATGACTGAATATTACTTCACAGTGGCAGAGTTTTCTGTACCGTTTTACCCAATTCAAAGAATTACGCTCACTGAACAATTTGCTGTCCATTGAACCTTCTAATTGATCGAGATTTCGAAACATATTACGAAGTCATTTCTATCACTTTTAGCAGGTCTTCGTTTTTTTTCCTGTTGTTTATTATGATGTGTTACAGAAATGATAATCCATACTACTATAGGTATTAAGTTTACGGTTCGTTAGAAACGTTAGTGCTCCTTTAGTTGTGTACGATGACTTTAAAAACAACTATAGGAGCACTAGCACTTTACACGTACCGCAACTATTATAACTTTATTATTACTCCGTATTAACGTGACCTTCAGCCTTAAGCTAGTTCGTTAGGCTAAGCAGACGAGCTGCACCCTACATATCGAACCCATCAAAACTTGAGCCAGGACCAACTACTTTAGATCTATCGTCTCAGACAATCCCAACGTCGGAATTTACCGCCTTTCGCACAAGCATAATCAACACAAGTTAAGTTCGTCAACCTTTGCTCCCAGAAATGGCGGTGATTTCTGTTCACTGCACTACTGACAAACCGCCCTTCCGTTCCAGCGGTGGACTATCTGCAGTTTCGCTCATTACCCAACATGTCCACCTCTACTAGCGTATCTCCTGTTATGGTTAATACGACTTCATTAGCAAAGACCACAATATCATCACCTTTGCCAGTTTCAGTGTTAGTACGCCGTTGTACATTCCGTTACAGAGCATTGGAATAAGGATCGAGCCTTGTGGAACTCCCGCTGAGATACTGATCGATCGCTCTCCTATATCTGACTCGTAGACCAGCTCTAGTTTCTGGAAACAACTCCTTAAGATGTTGCATAAGTATTTAGTGAATCTCATTCTTTAGCGATCAATGCTTGCGATATTGAATGTTCTACTACAGTCGACAAACCATTCACATTCTCCGTAATTTTGTCAGCCTATTTAGAAATTCTTTCCAAGAGTTTTCCAAGTTTATCCAACAGGCATATAGGCACGCGCAACATCAAAACAGCAGGAGAAATAACTTCATCGGAACGGCGGACTAGGGAGATGTGCCACTCCCACTGTAAGCGAAGTTAAGTATGCCAACCAATAGGTTGAGCACAATAAGGCAACTGGGGAGGAGTATCGGAGCGGAACTCATAAAAATGCCCAATACACAAACAGGATGAAAAGTTGAACTGTGAGATCTACCGAGCGATCACCATTCTCAACGCGGCCTACAAACTGCTTTTCCAGATCCTCTTCCTCTGTCTACCACCGACTGATCAAGGCCACGATGGCAAGGAGATTGTCGTTTCTGCATACTGTTCAACATTAAACGTATGGGCTTGAACATGCAGGGCACGATATTCAATAAATCCAGTCAATTAATTAGCTTCGCTGACGACGTGGATGTTGTCGGAAGAATGTTCCAGCCGGTTACTGAGCAGTACACCAGGCTGAAACGGGAAGCAGAAAAGGTTGGATTCACCCTTAATCTTGATACGTCGATGATTCCGAGGTGGTTTATGAGTTTGTGTACTTCGGATCATTTGTGAAGTCGGATTCGGAGAAATTCGGAGACCAACAATAGCCGGAAGTTGTGCATATTATGGACTCCACAAGAGGTCTGGTAAACCTCACCCGCGTACTAAGAAGGACCTGCAAGGTTTTGGAGTTTTCAAACGACGTGTGCTTAGGATCATCTTTGACGGTGTATGTGAAGGGAAGAATGAACCACGAGCTGGTGCAACTCTATGGCGAATTTATGAACAATGGGCGGAACACGATGTAAGGATGCCAGACAATAATCCCGCAAAAAAGGGGTTTTCTCTCGAATCCGGCCTGTACAAGAAGCTGGGGAGCGCAGCGAGCTATGTGGTTAGACCAAGTGGAGCTAGAACTAGGATGTTTAGGACGCTGGAGATCAACAACCCTAAATCAAGTTTCTTTGCGAAAAATTGTGGCGCAGGTGCGGTCTCAAAGGAACACCGGACCTGCAAAAGTAAGGTGAGGGCATGGTGCTAGATTCTGTATTGTACACCTGTCTAAAAAATTGACCATCGGCCAGGTATATCTGCAGAACATTCCTGAACATTCCAGGATATTCCTGAATCACTGCTTTATAGGGATATGCCTGAATCACTGCTTTATATAGGGAACTCCATTTGGTCTGGGAGCTTTCTTCACATTTAGTCGTTTTGCTACTACCATGAGTTCAACAGTGAAAATTTAAAAATATTCAGCATTGTTTTCCTCTACCTCGCCGTAAAGGATCCTTCAATTTGACCGGGCATTCTTCAGCGGTTGTCCCCGACGTTCATTATCATAACTCGATATGCACTGCCCCAGGGATTGGTATCTGCATCTCGAAACAGCTCTTTAAAACAGTTTGAATTGGTGAATTTGTTGCTCGGAAAGTCACTCGACGCACCTCTCGGTTTCTTGATCTTTGAGTCTGGCTCTGCAACATCTAGCATGAATAATTAGTGAGTATCCTGTGAATCACAGAGCCACTTGTTCCTAATGCCACCTTCAGTTTCTGGTTTAAATTTGAGCCAAATCGGGTTAGGGTTTGTATGGGAAAATTCATCAAAATATTATGAATGGAGGAAGGGGAATGATCACGGTTTCAGTGTTATGTTATTTTTATATATCGTTAGTTATAAATGAAAGATAAAGTAAACAAAGAGAGTCTCGTGTTGCATACGGCATACTCTCCTGAACTCCTTAACTAAAAAAATCTTGTTGAAAATCACAATTCGACAAATCAACAATAAAGACTTAATTGAACCCGATGGATGCTGATGTATTGTAGGCTTCTCTATTCCACTATACTTACTTAACTATGCTGGTCGTACGGTCCATTAGGATCGCACCTGCGGTACAATGTTTCACCAAGAAATTTGGTTCAAGGCTGCTTGTGACCAGTCCCCCATTTCCAATATCTTGCTTTCCACTTGGTCTAACCATCTAGCACAATGCGCGGCTCTGCGTCTTGTTCATACCGGATTCGAGGCAAACACCATTTCTGCAAGATTGTTGTCGAGTATTCTTACAACATGTCCCACCCATCGTACACTTAAAGATTTAGCGACTTCCAGGATAATGTGTTCCCATATAGTTGCGCAAGCTCGTGGTCCATTCTTCTCCAACATACGCCGTTTTCACATTCGTTCAAAAACTCCAAGTACTTGTAAGTACTCCTCGAGGACAGATCACATCAGAGTTTTGTACATGGTTCACTTAGATCTTCGAATTGTTTTGCTACAGTTGTTATTCCACATCACCAATGACTCGAGGTACACAAATTCATCCATTACCTCGAATTCATTTCCATCTTTTATCACAGTTCAGTCTATGTGAGCTCTATCTTAGTTCATCCTGCCTACAGATACAGATACAGATACAGCCTTATACAGATCAACCCCATTTTTTATTTGTTCCCCCCCCCCGCCTTCCCTCCCTCCCCCCCCCGCACCCCGGGCGGTTTTTGGAGTCCCTTTTTTTTTGTTTTTTTCCCCCCATCAATCAATGTTTTTTTTTTTTTTTTTTTTCCTTATATGCCGGGCAGCCCCCCCCCTTTTCGATCTGTCGAATGAAATCGTTGGAAATTTTTTATAAAGGCGTCGTACCTTATGATAGGAAACGATTCCGGAGGGAATCTCCCATCGAGACAAAAGCTATTGGCTGTGATTTGATTTTCTTACGGTTTCCCTCCCACCAGGGGCTCCCCGGTTAATATCGGGGCCCCCCAGATGATGTAAAACTATGGTAATACACAGATTAGCGACGATTCCGTTACATACAAGCACAGGGTACATGGCACGTGAGTTTGTTCCTAACAGTAGTGAACGTTTTAATCACGTGATTTCCTAGATAGAGGGTTATTCTCGTAAAAATATAGTTCTGTTATGGTACAAGAGCCACACAGGATGTGTCATGTTGTATTACTCTACATAGATTTTTCGTTGCTGTTATTATTTTCACACTGAAAATATTTTTTAAAAAGTCGCTTATGCTTATTTTGTAAACATATTTTTCGTACATAAAACACATTACATTACACATTACATTACATTACACATTACACATTACATAATACATTGAAAAAAATATCGTATTGCTTGTCATCTTACAAAATGCTGTCACTACACCTTATTCAATGTTCCAATGTACGAAATAAATTTCGTGCGGACCAGCCAATCACTGCTCCTCTTCTATCGTATGTTGATGTTGCTGCTGACGAGTGCAATCAAAATGAATAAATGAAAAAGCGTCACACGCCTCGAGTCAAAAGCTGTGAATTTATCTTCTTTAATCCCACTACTTCTTACAAGTAATTATGGCCAAGTGAGATCAACCACGGATTCAGTAGCAGCTCTTCGCGATAGGACATGACCAACTCCTAATTCAAAAATATTGATAAAAAAAAGCACAAGGTACAGACCCATTGGGTTGTTCGAAATGATGACTGAAGCCACTTTGATTGCAGAATTAAATATTATTTGAATTCATATAATGTTTAAGACAAGGCTTAAATTTATTAATTTTTCTATAGTATGTGGTCCGAAATAAACAATCTCCTCTATTGGAATCGATGCGTGGAAATATTTCCGATAGATGTGTGCAAATATTTAAAAAACCTTTGATGAAACGGCTGAGATATTAACGCTTAAAACATGGCCGCAATTTGATTTTTTTTTTAATTATACTTCAGTATAGAAAACAAAGACGTAGTCCTACGTCAAGAAATCCTCCCTTGCCACGGTCTCACTTTTTTTGAATTTCATACCAAGTCGATAAAACTTACTTTTCGTAGCCCTTTGTGTTGTTACAATATACGTATGTTCTTTTTAATTATATAAGTCTTCGTTCTTTTGGCAGCGCCTGTGGTATTGAAAATAACGAAAACGGTGAGTCAAACGGTTGATTTCGTAGTTTGAACTAAATTTTATGTTCAGTGCAGAGATTGATTTGTGCTATCTTAACGCATCTTGATTCATAACTATTAGAAAAAATCACTTTAGAAAGACATGAACACCATTAAAACCAATTTGGCAATTGTCTAAAAAAAACGCCGAGAACCATAAAGTATTCTAAGTAGAACGCATAAATGGAATCTATGCAAGCGAAAAACAATTATAACTTTTTACTTTGAAGAGTTCTGGTATTCCTTGGGCATTAGACTTTATTTGAAACTACCTAATTAATAATTAATGCAATAGTGGTAAGCAAAGAACCCGAATCTTTTTTGTACTCCCGTGCTCAAGAAATGAAAATGGATAAAAACACATGATAACATCTATAAGTCAAAACAACAACTTCTGTCAATTCCTTTGTCCTCCAAAATTTCCGGACAAGAAGAAATTAGAAAAAACTCGGAATCACAATTTTCCAATTTCTTCTTGTTCGTATACTTTGGAGGACTGCGGACTTGACAGAGAGCCTCAATTACCAGTAAACTCTACTACCATCAAGTCTTTAACCAACTACCCCTCTATTAATGTTTAACATTTAAGGAAATCAATATTTATTTTTATATATCCCTGCCAAGAACTTTCAAGACGTTGGTCCAAATCTTGCCTTAAAAATCAAATTTTCAATTCCCCCTCAAGGCCTTTGCAGGGGCTTGAACCCAATTACATCCCTCCATTCCCCCCACATCTTTGTACGATGCGCTAGTGGCTCTACGTAAGCAAAAACAAAATATGCCATTTAAGCAGATGGTCGCGAACAAAAGCTGCGTGCGTTAGGAAGAAATCCTAGCGAAATGAAATTTAAACTCAAGCGAAGCCTATTTCACAGAATGATGTTACTGGTGGGAAAATACCACCTCACCGATGAAATATCTTCATCAATGTGTACGATGTTTGTAATACCCCTGTTCCAATCTATCATCACTCCATGGTGCGTTCCTCTCTTTTTCTTAACGTTTCGGTTGGATGGAATTTCCGCTCTGCGCGTAAAGCTCTTCGATTCCATTCAACTTTTGTGTACCCGGTCGGTGCGAGGAAGGCTATTGTTTGCCACACTTCTTCGATCTACGCACTTTTTGGCACGGCAATGAGTGAAAGAGCTTACCTTTTGGCCTATTCGCACCGGATTGCCGTCATCGATGGAAGAGAGGGGAGACCGGTTATTAGAAGCTTTTAAGACCCCATTCTCCTCCCCCATCTCCCCATCTCTTCACCACCCATGATTGGTCTGATCTCCGGTCTAACCGATAGTTTTTTTTCTCTTCTTCATGGTAAGTCCCACAACATACATACACACGCACTCTTTGGGATCAGGCCCCAATATCAACAACTGACCGGCCGGGTGTTTGCGGGTAAGAAAATAATAATAAGATAATGGAATGCGAATTCAACTCACGCATAATTAATACTTTTTATATTGTGGCCTTTTCGTTGTTGCTCTTTCGTGATCATGGGCGTAGATGAGGGGGCCAGATCAAGGTCCTATGAAGACTTGAAGAAATAATAGTTAGAACAATGTATTTCTACTGATTCGCCACTATTTTTCGGTAATATTAGGAGGTATTCCTTACTGTTTGTACTAGCAATAAAATGTGTGAGGACTAAATTTGAGAAAATCTTTGCGAGACCAGTCGGTCTGGTATCAATTCCAGTAGGTGCCGTTGGGATTTTCTGAGACGAAAAATTTCTGTTCTCGTCTTCCTTCGGAACGAAAGTAAAGCCGTTGGTCCCGGCCCATGTGTTCGATATGTAGGGTCCAGGTCATCTCTCTGGCGTTACGAACCTGCCTCAGGCTGAAAATCACGTAAATACGAAATAACAGCAACAACAACTATCAATGTTTATAAACTGTCATACGCGGCAGAATTGTCCGAATACAGTTCATGTAAGGAATAAATTGAAATTTGTTGATGCAATACTCACTTTGTTGAAATCCATAGAATCTTCCCTATTGCGTCAATAAATTACAGTGTTTTTATTTACATTACATTCTCTTTTTGGCACGGCTTTTTTTTACACGTTTTCTCGACACAACACGATTTTTCTAACACGGGTTTTTGAAATAGGGCACATGTCCATTGAATCAGCCTAATATGCCGCGGTCGATTACAATTTTAATTATAAATCATAAAGTAATCAAGCTAGAAACGATATTCAACTAGTTATAACTTTGCTTAGACATGCTTAACAAGAAGTTTGCTGTTCTGAACCATGGAAAGTTAACCAATTAACTTTATGAAGTCGAAAACGTTCGACGAGTATGGATGTAATGTCGGTCAATATGCACCATATTGGATCTATTCGTGGATGCAATTTCATCTCATAATTAAGGATTCTTGTTCAAAAGAATCGTTGTGAATTTTAATTTGATTATCTTTTAAGGCATTCCATTTAAAGCTATATTCGTTATACTCAAAACAAAATTTCACAAAAACAAATTTGAAATAAAACTACTTTATCACAACTCAATGATTTTCACATGTGATCAATCGGCCATTCCATTTCAAAACATTAAAATACCTACTAGGGTGCATGTCCCTTGACTCAGCCTAATATGCAGCGGTCGATGACATTTTTTATTGTTAATCATAAAGTAATTGAGCTGGGAACAATATTCAACCAGTTGTACGTTTTCTTAGATAAGCCCAATTAGACTTTCATTGTTTTGAACCACGAAAAGTTAAAAAATTTACTTCTTGAAGACGAAAACATTCTACGGATATGGATGTAATGTCGGTCTATAAGCATCATATTGAGTCTATTTGTGGATGCAACCTTGTCTCATCATTTAGGTTTCTTGTTAAACAACTATCGTAATCTTTGATTGTTGTTTTGTTGTATTCTCCATATGCGCGGTGTAACTATATCTAAAAAACAAGAAGAAAATTTTACAACCACAAAAACCCTCAAAGAGCACAGAAAGAAAAAAAAAAAATAACAAAAGAAAGAAAAGAATAGAAAGACATACATAACAGCACAGAATAAAAAAAAAAAAAGAAAAATAAAAGAAAAAAGAAGAGAACGAACAGAAGAAATAAAACCGATTATACCCCCATCTTCCCCCCTCCTCCTCCGCACCTTTAAATTTCCATACCCTCTATCAATCCCACCTCTTTTCCTTTCCTCCCCTACAAATATTAATCCCACCCCCCACCCCCCCCTCCTCAGATATACTTCTGCCAATCAAATTACCTTAATTTTAGTTTTTTTTATTTCTTCACCCATTTATTTTAAATATACATACGCTTACTTCAAAAACAAAAATTTACAGAATCAAAACTAAACGCCTTCAAAGCACTCCAAAATTTTTAAAAAATAATCATACGGTCAACCCCACTCCAAACAACAAAAATATTATTATTTGGTATTTGTTGTTTATGTTTTTGTTTTGTCACCCCCCCAGAAAAATGTGCAACCCCATTTTCATACATTTCCATTGGCAATTATACCAATATTAAAGTTTTACTATGTGATAAATAGGGTATGTGTCCCTTGACTCAGCCTAATATGCAACAATCGATTAAATTTTTTACTATAACTCGTAAAGTATTTGAGCTGGAAGCGATATTTAACTAGTTATACACTTGCTTAGATATGTTCAATATGCCATTTGGTAGTATGTATCACGAAAAGTTACACAACTCATTTTATAAAGTCAGAAACTTTCGAGGGATATGGATGTAATGTCGGTCTATAAGCGCCAAATTGGGTCTATTCGTGGATGCAAGTTCGTCCCATTCGACAGATTTGTTATTAAATGTTGTCTTCGTACGATTTTTTTTCTGATTTCCTGATTCAATGCGTTTCCAACTGTATTCGCTCTACCCAACAACCAATTTCTTAAATCAAACTATACTAAAACTGCTAAGAAACACTTAAGTGATTTTCACATATGATTTAGCGACCATTTGATAATCAAAACATTATAATTCACCCTACACAGATTTTGTTCCTTTAGTTTGTGTTAAGATGACCCATATGGAAAACTTTCAATCGAAACTCAGACATTTTTATTGTAAATTTTACCAATAACAACATTTTTACTACGCTTTCCATATAACAGGCCATAGTTGGGAACGTGGAAAAAAATATGTTCCTAACATTGGGTCTATGGTTTTATTGTTAAATCATTGTTATTTTACCTATGTGACCTGTTAGTTTATAACGTGTGACTATTTTCTGTACATCTTGGCTGTATTATTCGGTTTATAGGTTCAATTTTTGCAAATTAAGATCATTCGAAGATCGTGTAGATAATCTGTTCAGCTTAACCAGTAAAGTTATATTGTCTAAAAAGTTGAGGAAATCGAAAATTACGCGGAAGTGAGCAACTATTAATTGATTAATAATGTATCAACTGCTTTGAAATAAATCGGTCATCCTGATAGGAATATAATTTTGTTGATTATCGGCGAATTAATGACATTTCTGGTACATAGGCCGAATGAAGGAGCTAGGCTGACATTACATCCCGTTACCCTACATTAGACCATGGTTAGGAACACAGAAAATAATATGGCTCTAAAATTGGGTCTATGGTTTACTTGTGAAATCATTGTTCATATTAATATGTGGACAGTAACATGTAGCTATTTTCTATGGATCTAGAGCGCAATAGTAAACATATTGGCTCAATATTGCGGAATTTAGCTCATTTGAAGTTCGGGAAGATAATGTATTAAGCTTAATCAGTGCAGCCATGGTGACTGAATTAATAAGAAAATTGATGCCCACACTCAAGTGTTAACCTTTAAATTGATGAAAAAAATCTCAACTGCTTGAGAATAAACAGATCATCATTATGCCATCAAGATCAAGATGCCATTTATATATTTTCGCTGAATTTATGACATATTTGGTACATAGGCTGAATAGAGGAGCTAGGCTGATATCACATTCCGTTACCCTATAAAGATTTTGTTTCTAAGGTTCTGGCTTGGATAAAAAAAAAATTCAAAAATGTACAGCCACAAAGCCATTAATTTCCATTCAAAACATTATCAATATAAACATTTGACTATGTATTAACTACACTAGGCCATATGTAGTTGGGAACATATAGAAAAATGTGTCCCTACAATTGGGTCTCCGGTTTTCTTGAGAGATCATTGTTCATATTTCCATGTAAACAGTTAATTTATAACGTGTGACTATTTCCTCTACATCTAGAATGCATTACTAAGCATATCGGTTCAATTTAGCCAAATTTAGGTTATTTGAAGAGCATGAAGATAATTTGATCAGCTTAACGCAATGAAGCCATGGATGCTAAAATGTTATAGAAATCGAAATATCACTTATGTATAACTATAAATTGATGAATAATGTCTCAACCTCTTCAAAATAAATCGATCATCATGATGCTAACATATTTTGCCGATTATCACTGGATTTATGATATTTTTGATACATAAACCGAATGAAGGAGCTAGGATCGCAGCAAGCCGTGCTTCGAAACTGACGTGTTTTGTTTTTTGCTGCGTCGTTTTCGCGAAAAAAATCAAACAATAATTCGTAATTTAAAATGAGCTAACAGTGAAATCATAAAATCTCCGCGAAAATTGTGTAAGCCGTAGTGAATATAATCGATTCCCTCTCGAAATGTGTGAGTGTCGGTAGTATTTTTGTTTGTTTTTGTGCTTCGCCCCCGCACCCGGAAGAAGAGTTACATCAGCTTAGTTTTGGTTATTAGTGGTAATATTGTGACACTCGGGCATAATTTATTAGTTTAGAGGGTTTTTGCGCTTTGTCGCGAGTGAATCGATGATTATTAGCAGTTTTGAAGCTCGATATAAAGTCGCCGCATAACGGGGATTTGCATTATTGGCAGAGTGTGGAGTGAAAAAAAAAGAAGACTAGTGCAATGTAGAGAACGGCCATTTGCTGGTCAGAAGCAGCAAACGAAAACAACGCGCATGGGCGGGTGAAAAGCTAGCACATAATTTTAGGTGCATTCACCACGGGGTGTACAGAGTTTTGTTATGCAGGTTGCATATCTAGCGGGCGGTTTAGTAACGTTAATTTTTGCGCATATTTAATCGCGAGTGCATGAAATTAATCACGAATCAACGTCGAAAATTTTTATTTTTACGAATGAACAAGATAGTGTCATTAATGAAGCGGTCATGGGTGAGATCTATGTGATTATAACTATACAATACTAACCCTAATTTCAAATAATACTAAATACGTGCCTGGTTTGGAAATTTTGAATTTCCAAATCTGGAAGTGTGTTGCAGTGCCCTTATCCAAATGATATCGGTAATGTTTACATGCGGGGCTTATTGTATGTGAAAGTAACCTCGGAATGGGCGTGACTCTCCAGACATTCTGAAATGGGTTGCTGGATCTGCAGTAGAGCTATCACTTTCTAGCTCCCGGATTAAAGCTGCTTCCAATGGTCACTTGAATGATTGTTGTAAACAGATTTCTTCCATAATACCATTGCCGGCCGATGGGTGTTAGATTGGACACACACACACACACACACACACACACACACACACACACACACACACACACACACACACACACACACACACACACACACACACACACATAAGCCGAATGAAGGAGCTAGGCTAACATTACATCCCGTTACTCTAACACACTTTTTGTTTTGTTTATTTCCTTATAGTCGAACGAGGCTCTGGCAAATATTTAAGATAGCGATAGTGGGGAGAAAGTCGAGGAGGAGAAACAGATAGATAGAGAGAGATAAAGAGAGAGAGAGAGAGAGAGAGAGAGAGAGAGAGAGAGAGAGAGAGAGAGAGAGAGAGAGAGAGGGGGGGGAGGAAAAAAAAAAAAAAAAAAAAAAAAGAGAGAAAAAAAAAAAAAGAGAAAAAAATAAAAAAAAAAAAACACACACAAAAAAAAAAAATATTTTCTCAAACTTATGTGAATGGTATTGGTGTTTTTGTTTGAAAATTCACGCGAGAAACTCGTGTAAATTTATGATGCACATAAATGGAGCTGCGGTTTTGCTTTAATTTGGATTGTTACCTAATAACGACACATTTTTACTCGATGTTATATTTCACGGCGATTTAAATGTTCGCCAGATGTAAAATTATGTCTGAAAAGAATGCTTTATGACGAATTGAATTTCCATGATTGTGCATTTTGACACCAACGTTATAGACAGGGAGGGGTGGGCTATTTTAGGAAAAATGATAAATTTTAACAGACACGTAACTCCTTGTGAAATTGCAAGCCAAAGCAAGCTTAAACAACAAACATGTTTGCCATCTTTCATACAACCCAAGTAACATTGCAAAAATTATCCAAAAATTATCAAAATTATCATAAAATTATTAAGTTTTATCGAAGCCATTAGAAATCAATTTGGTTTTATTATGGCACCAAGAGGTGCCAATAGGTTTCATATTTCAATCAGGTTTATGAGAACTTACACAGCTTGTTAAAACGATGTTAAAACCTTGTTTTCTCAAATTTCTTTTAATCATATCAAGGTTATATTTCGACTTTATTAACTTGTAAAATGCTGTTTTGAAATGCCGTTTTAGGACTCACTCATATTATTTGATTATGGTTAGTTGAAAAAGCATTCTAAAACCATTGTGCCTCCAGTAAGTGTATTAAACGGCAAATTGGCTTTGAGTCACCATAAACAACTACTCCAGTAGGCTTTTCTAATTAACTTTAGTTTTTAGGGGAGTTTTAGAGACGTGATCCACATAAAAATATGTAGGGTTAAGCACTACTTCAGCACAAAATGATTATTTGCTAATGAACTTTCATGGCAGATTATTCCTTCTTTTAACCATGAGTAGTGCTATCTAATTTCAATACTTTCAATCAGCTAACATGTCATGTCAAAGATTGAACTTTTTATTTCTCGACAACTTATTCAAAACGGCGTATACGCTGATTTTGTAAACAAAGAGGTAAATTTCTCATAACTCTCAGTGTGAAACCCCACGGAAACTAGCATCACCATCATGTTACGGAAATATTATTCCTTATGGTGGTGGTCCTATCTTGCGTATGAAACTTTTTTTACCTCTTTGTTTTTGAAATCAGATACGTCGTTTTAAATAAGTTGTCGAGATTTCTTTAAATCTTCTGGATATGAAACCAACGAACTTTCATTCCTTCTTTTATTCAAGTAGCATCCATCTTTCTTATTTCAAAACCTTCAATCTGCCTTATGAAAGATTAAATTTAGTATTTCTTGAAATCTTATTAGACATGAATCTAATGATATTTTATGGGAGATTTATTTTTCTTTTTTAAGTATAAGCTTTCTTATTGAACACTGCGTCATCCGCTTACTAGAACGTAGTATGTTTTATTTTGTTTTGAAATATGACACAATGAATTAATGCGCATATTAAGAGCGACTATTTTCGGATGGATGGTAAAAAAGAACGGAAAAAGATATTTCAACAAACCAAATTGCATTTTATTCATTGAAAAATTAAAAACTTTACAAAAATACTTCTACTCCTTGCCGCGTCGCCTTTCTGGCAGTTAGCCGGAACTTTGGCCATAGGTGTAAAAAGTAGCTTATATGCATATTCTTCAGTTCCTTGGCCGCCTTTTTGATCAAATAATCCGTCGTTTTGGCCAAAAATTATTTGAATATACTCTCCTCTATAATTGGCCCAGATCTTCTCGATTCGGCGGAGCTGGGGCAAGTTGGGAAGATTGGCATGCTTAGGCGCCACCAGAATGCCCAACCGCTCCATTTCCTCCAGCGCCCGCTTCGAGTAGAGGGCCGACGCTAGATTCGGCCAAAACACCACGTCGTCATCCTTATGGCACTTTTTAATCAAGGCGACAACTTCTGGGAGGCACTTCGTACTGTAGATCCCGACAAAAAGAAGAGAGGACGTGAAATCCCGTTTTCACTGATTGTGAGCCACAGCAACACCTTCTTTGGAAACTTCGTGTGCGCTATGTACTTCACATCGCTGCTAATTTCTTTTGTCGCGGATATGAGGAGCCTTTGCCTTTCGAGTCGTTGCCGTCCAACGTGAGATACGTCTCGTCGTCCATAACGACCACCACGTTCTGCTTCGCCGGGAAGAGCTCTTTGACCAGAATTTTGTTTCTGGGTTTCCGCTTGGTTCTCCGACACGGCTGGCATGGATTGACGCTTCTGCATGTGGATATCATTTTTGGCCAAATACTTCTTGACCGTTTGGCCAGTCGCACGGACCTCCCGGCCCAACGCACGGAAAGAAGTGGCCACCTTGCCTTCCGTCTTCCGTTTGAGCTTCTGTTGAATCCTTCGGTCGATTAAAACGGTCGGACGGTCGGAACCAGGCTTCCGCTCGATGGACCAGAATCTTGAGGTGCCAGAATCTTGTAGATGTTTCCGCGATCGTATCCGGCCGACACGAAGTGGGCCACGATGGCCTTCCTTTTTAGGTCCAGATGGAGCAGGCGGTACAAACAAACCATAGATCGAAGTTGTTTCACTGTTCTCGCCATAGCTGTCGTAAAAAAACGGACGGAGCTGTCAAATTTTCACAGTATTTAGGCAACTAGTATATATTGGCTACTAACCAGTGGACCGACCACCAAGTGGCAGGGTAATCGCATTAAAAATCGGAACATTTACTCACTTTTTAATGCAGGCTTTATTGTAACGATTTTTCCTTCTTCCAATCATAAGCAATTCTTTCTAATTAAAAAACTCGCTATAATAGATTTTAACTAGATATCTTTGGGACATGATATGGACCCGGATAAAAATAACCATACAATGACAATACAATAATATAAAATAACATTAAAATGTATTGCCGAACATGAATCTTATTGTTCACGTATTGGATAAATGAAAAATGCACATTGTCATTACAATAGATCTACTATTCACCCTACATGCTGGGATTTTCAACAATTGTGAAACAATACAATCAATAGTAATTGACTCAGATTTGTTCGGGAAAAAATGATTTTTTCTATAGTTCTTTAAGATACATAACAACCCCCTTATTCTATTGCCGATGTCTCAATTAACATTAAATTCTATTGTGGAAACAATATCTCGTATTGTCATTTTATTGTCATGAACAACAATAATATTAATTGTACACACTATTGATTCTATTGTATAGTTACAACACATTTAATTGTAAATCTATGAGAATTTTTTTTCGGACAAGAGAGTTTTCTTTTTCTAAATATTGACCAGTTCTTTCGAATTTCAAAATTTTCAATTTGCTAACATATCGTTTTAAAAATTTGACTTAGGTTTTCTCATAATAAACAAAAAATCATTGAATTGACATGACAGTTTTTTCCTTCTTTCAATCATAAGCAGTTATCTTTAATTTCAAAACTTCAAGTCCGCTAACAAGCCCCATTGATTTTTTTCATCTTTTAAATTAGAACCGAAAGCGATTCCAAGCAAACAGAAACAAATAAATGAATTATCATTCACTCAGTTAGCTCAGTGACTGATTTGGTCGAATGGTGTTCGACCTAATTACATTCGGCCTAATGACCCATCACAACTCATCACAACTTATCAACATCGACATGGAGTTTTCATAAGGGCCAATGTCGAAAACGTAAACAATGACTTCTTCCACAAATTTCTTGAAAATACAAATTCGCTCCAGTAAACTACCACTTCTATTGTAAAGGGGAACTCCTCTTCTGTACAATCATCGTGGTAATTCACTATGATTAAGTTAGCATTCTCGAGAAATTTGCGGAAGAATCCATTGTTTACGTTTGCGACATTGGCCTTTATAAAAACTCCATGTCGACATAATTTATTACCAGCAGAATATCTCAGAGAAAAAGTAACTTAATTTTTTTTTCTAAAGACTGACCAGCTATCACCTATCTACCATACTCTGTTGCCATTTCTTAGCTTCAATCAAGTGGACCTCAAACATTGTGAATTACTATAAAGTCGCTCAAACTTTGAGAACCTTAATGAAGTTGACGAAGCATCCCTTGAATTTGAACCAAGGCGCTATGATTTTGAACGAAATGCCCAATTCAAAATATGTTCGCTTCTAGAACCGTTTCCTGGATTCAATTTTGCAAAATTTGCAATGTGTCGAAATTATTCAAATCAATAAATATTATCCAAATAAATTAAGTATACAGATAGAGAAAGGATTTGGGCGTTCGAAAACCTATACAAATAACTTGGTTTTTCTCAAAAAAAAAAACAGTTATTAAAAATATTCCTTTTACAGGATGTAAAAGATAATAGGTGTCACTAAAACAAAATGGGATTACAGCAAAACAAAACAACCAAATCATAGCATTTATTTTTCATTTGAAAGATACATGTTATAGAAATAAACCATATTAATTTAATTCTAATCTCTCGCCCCTTTCCTTGATAACTTTGCGCAAACGCTTTGTAAACCCATTGCAGCTGGCACGCACGATTTCCTGAGGAATTTGGTCCCAAATATCAAACAAATGTTTCTTGAATCGATCTAAAGTAAGCCCTTTCGTAGGGCCTATATGTTGAAGCATATAACCCCATACAAAGTAGTCAAGTGGGTTGAGATTCGGTGAAGATGCAGGCCATTCTTCGCTTGTGATGAAATCGGGCAAATTTTCCGCGCACCACGCTTGTGTCTTCTTTGCCTTGTGAGCTGGAGCCAAGGGGTGAGTCGCTTAGAACAGTGTGCCAGGCACGCCGTAGTCGAAAATCTTACACCATAATGGAACATGTGTGGCACTTTTGTGGCACACCTTTTACAGATGTACTTTTCGAAGATATAACCAAGCAGCCCTGGAAAAATGACGTTTTAAGTTTGTGGTGTTGTTTACGCAAGAAACCCAGATAAATCCCGGTTTCTAAGCGGAGAAGTGATGTGCCTCCTGGATCTCGCCAAGATCATATGCAGAAAAGGTTTCAATTCCACAACCGTCACATCCAACATCATCGAGTTGTTCGACAAATATGCTGAACACCACTCACGTATATTGTACGAGAAAATTAGGCTGTATTTTGCTTTCAATAAAGTATATTTAAGATAAATACATATTTTTATCCCACAATCACTTTCTGTTACCAGAGATATTAACGGCTCAGCCTTTGATGCCTTTTGTAAAAAAGCTGAAAAACATTAAAATCAAAGTTTTTTCTTGGGGCTGTGGAAAGTTCCGGGTGGAGGCGTTATGCCTTATTTGCTAAATGAAAGGGCAAAGATCGAAGTTGTCGTTTTCGAAGGCCATGGATAATCTTCATTTTCGAATGCAAGAATGTGTTTAAAGAAAACGACGACAAACATATTCGAACACATCGACATCAAGTGATACTAGTCATCCTCCTGCTGCAGCACAGTTTGTATGCCCCAGCAATGCAGATAGAGGAACATCTTTGGAAACTACGAATCAGAATGGAGTTGCGTCGCGTTCATAATTTTCGTAGGTGGTAAGTGGACTGGTGAGAAAGTGGATAAATCAATCATAAATGTGCAACAGCATATGAGAATTAGCTTCTTCAGCTCCATTTGTCACCCAAAATTGCTGTCTCAACACAAGGGTATTAAAAAGCGATTTTCGCAACAAAAACCTTGACTGAGACCCAAATCGCCTGCAAAATTTGGCAAAGCAAAACAAAACAATTGCCTGGTTGCCAGGCGTAGCCAAACCATAACGATTGAACTATCAAGTTATCGTGGCACACGCGGGCACATTTTGGCACCACGATTGGAACAGCAGGGTTCATCGTAACGTATAAAGGCACACTAAAAAAAATCGGCACAAATGGTTTTGTGCTGAGCGACTCACCCTTGGCCTTCCCCCGGATTGTCCACCCCCCCCCGCTGATGTTCCAGTGTGGTTTTTTTGTGGTCACACTCCCCCCCCCCCCCCCTTGTTCTCAAAACTGCCGCCCTTTTTTTGTGCGCGCCCGAACCATTCCCCGGCCGCCACCCCCCCCCTTTTCCCCCGCCCCCACCCCCGGCCCCGAGCGCTCTTCCCCCTGGACGGCGTCCCAAACAAAAACATTTTCAAAAATCTTTGCCTCCGAACGGTTGAGCTTTTTTTTTTTGAGATTCATTTTGAGTCGATAAAGCCGACCTGTCAAACATGCATGC
The DNA here is from genome assembly GCA_024533555.2 of Aedes koreicus. Lineage (NCBI taxonomy): Eukaryota > Metazoa > Arthropoda > Insecta > Diptera > Culicidae > Aedes > Aedes koreicus. The sequence continues at coordinate 170,911 of JAHHFK020004111.1, read as the reverse complement.
AGTGGTAAGCACCAGCGAGACGTATCTTTTTTTTTCGTTTTTTCAACAAAATTATTGTAGTTCTTTGTACTGTTTTCGTACGCTGCACGAATGGTCTTTTTGATTATACAAATGCTTCGTTATTTTGACAGCTCATTTGGTGTTGCATACGAAGCACTGCGTACATCATAAATGATACAAATCAATTTCGATGCAGAAAACAACGAATACATTGGTGAGTAAAACGAACGATTTCGTAATATAAACTAAATTTAATTTTCAGTGTTTGAAGATTGAGCGTACTCTTTACGGGCACCCCTCTTCGTCAGTCAAAACCGAATTCATTGCAAAGACAATGATTCCGATACTGACCAAACATCAAATCGAAAATAAGAATACACATTATTAACCCATGTTGTTTTGTTCTTCTGATCCTCGGTGGCTCATTTCGAGTATAATCAATAATGTCCATTTGACTACGAAAACAAATATGTTCGCTAAGTTTAAATAATTAGGGCTAGTACCCCGTAATACCCCTTAAATCATCACAATAAGGTGATCTACACCAGCGTTACGGGTCAATTACCCCGTGCTTGAAGCGTTTTGACTGCATCCGTTCCCTACCCCACGTACTATCAAACGACGCATTGTCCATCCTAGTTACGCCTATGACCGTGAACGCCCCTGCCTGGATCCAACGAAGAAGAACTAGAAGAGAGAACAACGAGAAGCACACGCAGCACGCATCGGCCAGCTAACTATTTCGCGGGAGGTTGATGAACTTTTTCGGCCAACCTGTACTCGTAAATCAACATTTTACGCACAGCAGTGCGTGGAACAATCTCTTCTCTTGATTTCCAGCCCAAAAAAAGAAGCCTGAAAGATTTGGCAATGAGTCAAACATAGCGGAAAACAACATTACGGGTGTATGGAGAGCCCCGGCTTGGGAGAATTTTACACGCACTTTTCCATTGTGCGCAAACGAAAATACAATAACAATAATAGAAACAAGACCATAAATTTTGTGCGTAAAAGGTGAAGAAGAAATTTATTTTCATAACGGTTTCCAATAAATAGCGGATCACTTCCGGAACGTAATTGTTGTTCTCAGTGCAATTATACAACTAATATCGTATAGCAACAGGAGAAGCGAGCAGAAATCGTGTACTGTCGATTTCAAGAATTATTTGTAATACAACGATGAGGTCGTGCTTGATTGCTAATTGAAAATTGTTTTGAGATCAAATTTATCCTTAAAGCTAATGTTAACAGCTTTACTCGAAAATTTCTTGAACAAACCACTCCACGCAATACTTGACTTGAAAAGAAGTTTCCCGGAAAGCAAGACTTATGAGTCGTATCAAAAGCAACATGAAACAACCTAACCTAGTAAGATTTTTTCGAAAATGCGGCAGCCACGTTATAACAACGCCTAATACTACGATCCCTAACTCCGGCCCAATCTAGTTAGCCATCAGCATCAATGAACGTTTGACAGAACTTTGTTCGACTGTATTATAAAGTTTGCCACTCGAACACGTGAAGCACTTAACGGTAATCGATACCAAAGCTATAATCGAACAGTTTGTGTTTATCTAAGCTGCTTTTCGATTCAAATTTCAGCACTTTGCAGTGTGCCGCTCCGGGTCATCGGTAATCGCTGGCATTTCAGCATTCAGGTGTTCTACAATCGAAAAAAAATGACGAAGAGGCACCTTTAGTGCTGTGTTTTATTTGTATCAATTTCAATATTCAATGCGATTCGCTATGTGTGCAGCTTTTGAGTGCGAGATACCTTTAATAACATCAGTGCAAATTGTGACAACCACCACCGTAATGTATTGAAATTGCATGCATAATAGGTTAATTACTGAAATTATCTGCAACATGCTTAAGGTTATATATGAATATGGAATGTACGCCGCAGCCAAGTCATCTTAAGTTTAAGCATGTAGTAATGGTGGCACATTCTTCAACTTGCAGCATTAATAACAGCAGCCGTTTCTCTTCTGCAAGAAAACGTGGATATGCTACTGCAGTGGCGTGCATATGCATTTATAGTGCAATTTCGGGCAGCGCAGCAGCAGCGGGAAGTGAATCAACGACCTTGATCTTTATAATATTTTTTGCTGCCTTCAGTGGCAAATTATTCATTTCCATTTTCTCTTCACTTTCATGCCCGATCCCGTTCTTTTCGATAGAGTTATTTGGGTACTCAAATGACAGATTTTCTTCGTTTAGGCTTTTTACGTCTCTGAAGCGGGTGATTTACTGGCCCTCAGATTAATGTGCCAGGTACTCTCTTCCGCACATATTGATTGATTTTTATGCCAAGTCGATAAATCCTCTAAGCCTAAGGATCTCCTCGACCGGGTTGCAAATCAAATAAACCACACAATGCAAATCCTGCTTAATTTCGTACGGTAATACGATGGATACATTTCCAGAATTTTCAGTAAATTGTACTGAGCCGAACATATACAGTATTGATAACGAATCTGTCCTGGGAGTTGGAACGTTTTATAATTTAGCGTTCAATATAACTCTAGACCTTATCAAATTATTATTCTGCTTTTGTTTAGGATATCCTGATTCCTAGTGATTCTGGCCAATGATTACTTATATATCTCAGTCAAGTAGCAAGAGTATTTTGTTCGTTTATGTAAAACATTGTTTTCAAAATACGTTGAACGAAGGTGATTTGAGATTTGGACTGAATGGAGTTTAGAGTTAATGGCAAATCTTTCTCAGGATTCTGAGCAGATCATGCTCGGTGTGTTAAGCTGGTTTCGTCCAGAATGATGAGGTGATATTTCTTAGTATTTTGGCAAATTCGATCACGATGCAAATAATGCTTGGAATTGTGAGTTAATCATTCTAGTTTTCCGTTGCCGTCGCTTAAACCGGAATGCTCCTCTAGTAGCATACTTGTTGTAAATTGTTTGAAGTAACTCCTTTCTTACTCAATGGAGTCACAATCAAGTTACAGCAACCAATTATGGCGGTAGTGTGTTGTTTGGGTTAATTTTTCAGGACTCTAAGTTAATCATACCCGAGATTTCCAACGAAATAAACTAAATAATTTATCGAAGACCTTCAGCGGCTCCTGCTATGCATTTTTGGAGAATTTTGCTCCAGAGTCAGAGGTAATTTTGTAAAGCATTTTTAGCACAGAATTCTGATTATATTCTGCTTAAAATTCTGATTTTTTTTAGCAAGCATAAGAAAATCGAACTCAGGTTGTGGAAGTATCTTGTGTTTTGAAAGCAAACCATGACAACATTTGCTCAGAACTTAAGACAAATATCACGTAAGATTACAAAGATTTCAATGACGGGTTTTTCAATGTACAAACATACACATGGAACAAACATACAATTCGATAGAATGTTCAATTTGCGTGATTAAACAAGAACCATCAAGTTTTGTGCTTTATGGAATGATCTCACCAATCTTAGTTGTTTGGTTCTCATTGCTTCCGCTACCGAAATATGTGATAGTGTTGGCCAGTACCCTCCGCGCTGTCATAAAAGAGTTTGTTTGTTTCATACATAAAAGTTTTTTTTTTCACTGGGAGGGTGTGTCCGAAGTTTTTTTTTTTAAAAAAAAAAGAACAATTTTGGGCCACCATATTATGTATATGTAATAAAACACTAGCTTTTTAAAACTATCTGGGAGGAATTATCTAAATGAAATATCGGGTTAAATTCGAAAACATGCGAGAAATTTGAAATCGAGTGGTAACCCTGAATACGAGAAGTATCATTCACGAGATTCCCTTTCTTCAATATTTGTTCACAAAATGAAAACCTACTTCGATCTTCTTACTCGAGATGTTATACAGATATGGCCATATATGATGTATGGTATGGACTGTATGATGTATGGCATGAACCCATTGTAGCACGGAAATTAAGTCCGACAGTTACCTACTCTTCTCTGTTTGTCTTGATGAATCTATAATAACCACAGGTTGTCCTCATCATACCATTGCATCAAGGGCCAAAAACTGGTTGAGTGGATCGATAGTCTTATACATATCCACGGGAATATAAAGAATCTTCTTCCAATAACAAGATTAAACAATTGGTCAAAAAGGCGAGCTTATAAAAATGAACACATAGCAAATATTAGTTTTTTTTATTGAAATATGGTGATTTATTCGTCGTTGCCATCAACATTTAAGAAAAAATCAAGAATTTTATTTTAAAAAGGACATACATTCATAGTATCATTTAACCCAAAATACTTCTAAATTCACCTGAGTATTTATATACAAAAGAGACCTCTTATCTTTACCATTCATATGCAATTATATTTGTATCCCCGTTTTCCCCCCTTTGAAAAATAATGTTATTTGAAAAAATCGTAATTTTTGGACTAAAATCGGTATATCTTTTGAACGAATGTATGAAATTACGTTTTTTTCTTCATCAAAGTGTGTATTTAAGTAAGTTCTAAAAAATTGCTGAAGACACCTGAAGACAACTTGAAATGAAAAAGTTAGGCGAAAAACACTAATTTTTTCAGGGCCACCCTACTCTTAAGCGTAAAAATGAGCATAACTAATGACACAAACGACCTACGACTATGATTTCTGCAGCAAAGTTGCTTTAAATTCAATAAGGAACAACTTTGTAGAACACTGTATTACTTTATGTCAAGAAATGTGAAAGATAGAATTTTTATTTCAATATATTCGAGGGCCACCCAACAAACATTATATGTTGAACAACAGCTTAGTCAGTCAAAAAATAGCTTCTTAAGCTAATAAATAGCTTATTCAACATAAGATCGACTTAAATTGTTTGTTGGGCACCCTAACTGAAGCGGATGTCAAACTAAAACTCTAATTATAAGCTGCAACTTTGCCGAAGACAGTTTTTTTCTAAAGTTGCATCTTCATAGTGAAAATAAATTATTCCTGCTAATTTTTCATTCTGGCCCAGTGTGCACTGGTGGCAATGGGGAGTTGGCATTCCGACCAAGGGGTGAGTCGCTTAGAACAGTGTTCCAGGCACGCCGTACACTGTTACCGGCCAGTACCCATTAATGGGTAAAAATGTACCCATTTTTGGATAGTATATGAAACTGTCAAAAAATGGGTACTTTTAAAATCCAAACAATGCATACTAAAGACCCATTTTTTATTTTCAATGAGAGACCAAAAGATGGGTATTTTTCTACCCATTAACAGGGCTGGTAGCAGGTCATTTTTTTAGTGACTTGGTCACTATTTTGAGTCTAGTCACTAAAAAGTCACTATTTGCATCCAAAAGTCACTAAAGTCACTATTTTCAGGAAAATGGTCACTAAAGTCACTATTTTCGTACCGCCGATTGTAAAAAGTTTAAAAAATCACTTGTACCTATTGTTCAATAGTCAACCAAATTAAGCGTTCTGGTTACACTATATAAAAGTCCAGAAATATACACCAAAAAACTAGAACGCTGTCCCGCCTCTACCTCAATTGAACTTGTCAAATGCAGAGCGCTGGTCGGTCACATCACTCTATATTAGCTTGAATGCGACGCACGTGGTCCCATATTACATCATCTTTCATTATTTTTCAATTTTCCAGGTTTTTCATAATATTTTTTCATATTTCTATACATATAAACCCAGTGAACCCCACGACGAATCGAAAGGAATAGGAGTAAAACACTTAAAACGTTTATTCAATATGCAATATGTTTATCCAAAAGAATCAAGTCATTTTTGATTTACACTCAACTTTTTCAAAAATATTTTGTTAGATTCAGTTTTTTCGAAAGCGGACTACTCGTTTGGTATCCAAATTGTCGAGAAAAGTGGGGAAGAATTGTAAATCAGATAAAGGACTTATTTTCGGTTACTCGCTTAGTAATTTAAAGTTCCATTAAAACACGTATAATTTTATACTCTTTTAATGAAATTTCTGAGACAAATATTCTTAGTTTATGATACAGTAGATTCAAAAAAAAAATCATAATTCATCAATTATTTAAGTTTTTTCTGACTTTGATTGACTGCTGTTAAAACGAATGTTTCTTGGCAAAGTTGTAATCTAAATTTTTTGATAAAGTTTATGAGCTATTGATAAGCATACTGATCTACTTCAATGCTATTTTCTAGGGATTCTTCTAGAGGGAAGAACCACTCATACATCTAATGTACGCTGATCTGGAAAGGTTGGTGCGAACCATCGTCGGTCGAGTTTATAAGCCCAATGTGTGGCCCGCGAATACTTCACTTTCAGAGGACATTTTCGGACAATATTGAGAATTTGCTACAGATTACAGAAGCTTCACTGAGTGTGTTTGAATGCATATCGTCACCTTTCATAGATTATAAAGCTAACTTTACGACTATAGATCCTAAATTCTGAACTCAAGGGCAATTTTGATGACCTATACGTCCCAAGATAAGATATCTCGTTATATCGGTTGCCCTTTCAAAAGACTCACTTAATTCAGTCAAATACATATTGTTACTTTGTTTAGTCCAAACAGCTGTAGATTTTAAGCTACAATTCAAGACTTAAAATCTTCAGCTGTAGTTCTTAGGTTTGAAATTCCAGGAAAGTTTGGATAACCTAGAACATCCGAAGATTATCTGATAATGTCTGTTCCAAATTATTCAATGAATATGTTTCAATACACATCGTAGCTTTGCACAGCCCAGAAAGCTTTTGTTACAACTGTAGGTCCTATGTTCTGATCTCAAGGATAGTTTGGATGACCTAGAACATTTCATATTCGATTATGATGTTTTTTAAATTTAAGAATATTAATTGAAAATGTTTGAATATTTATTGCAGCTTTGTATTGACTAAAATGTACTGTTACAACTGTAAATCTTATGTTCTGAACGCCAAGACAGTTTGGATGACCTAGACTATCCCAAGATTATCTTCTTGTGTATTTTTACGTTCGAAAATATTCACTGAATATACTGGAATACGTGACGTAACTTTGAATAGCCCAAAAACGTACTGTTACTACCGCAAATTTCATGTTCTGAACTCCAGGATGGTTTGGATTTCCTAGAGGATCTCAAAGTTATAAAATAATGACTGTTGACCTTCCAAAAGATTCATTGAATATATTTGAATACATGTGGTCACCATAGAAAGATCAAAGAACTACTGTTACAACTGTAGATCTTATGTTTTGGACTTAAGGACAGCTACCTAGAATATCCCAAGATTAAGGAGTACCATTCTAGGATCCCAAGATTGTCACATTATGTATGTTGGCCTTCCACACTATTCAATCAACATGGTTAAATACATATCGTCCCTTGGCACACTCCAAACATCTACTGTTACTGTAGATCTTATGTTCTAAACTCAAGGACAGTTGGGATGACCTAGATCATCTCCGTTTATGTCATAGTGTTTTTTTACGTTCGAAAATATTCACTGAATATGGTTGAATACGTAGCGTAACTTTGTTTAGCCCAAAGAGCTTTAGTTACTTCTGTAGATTTCAAGTTCTGAAATCAAGGACAGTTTGGATGACCTAGAACATCATAAAGTTGTCAAATAATGACTGTTGACCTTCCGAAAGGTTCATTCAATATGTTTGAATACATATCGTAACCTGATATAGCCCTAAAAGCTACTGTTACAACTGTAGTTATGAAGTTTTGAACTCAAGTACATTTTGGATGACCTAGAACCTCCCAGAAAGATACAAAAATATTTAACGAGAATACGTATGCATACGTACAATATTATAAAACAAGGGTGTACACTATCAATAAGGCATTAATTTTTTTCTTCCTGAACTTCTTCATATTCAGGATGTTCTAGGTCGTCAATTGGCCGTAAACTCATATGTTTTTTTAAATATTTTCCAGATAGAAAAAGTGATGGAAAAAGAAACTTGCCAAAGACAGTGTACACTTTCATTCAGTCTGTGTGATTGTATACAGCCATTATCCTTTTGGGGTCATATATGACCACTTTGGCCTGAAGGAGTTAATTTACTTTTTAAGGCAAGGTTTAACATTTATGAAAGTATGTGACCCGTAATCAACAATGTTCTGTATTGAAATTGATGCGTAGAAATACTTCCTATCGCTTGGTGTAAATTTTTTGAAAATCTTTTGAGAAATGACTGAGATACTCAAAACCTGACCACTTTTCGTGACGGTCGCAATGCGATTTTTTAATGACAACCAGGGTACAACCAATATAGATAACGAAAACGTAGTCCTACGTCAAAAGTCTGGTTTGCAGAACTCGTTTATAAAATATTGCCAATGCCTCAACCCACCAGCCGTTGCATCCAGTGAAAGCTCCAAGTATATTGTGAAAATCGCCAAGTTTTTTCAGTTAATTCAGGTCAACTATGATCTTCTTATTCGCGAATGGAACTTGTTATAATGCTAGGTGCTGACCTTGAGTACAGGGTACAGAATTGAGGAGTATTGGAACCAGTTGTTTACTAAGAAAATGGCTGTAGGTGAGCCTAAATACCCTCAGGTGATTAAGGTAGTGAAGTCAGAAGTAATTCTAGCACAGGCCATGGTGGAAGGCGTTTCAACCGTACGTATAGACCCGTCTCCGCAATAACGAGCTGCGGACCAAGGCATGGGGTCGTTGAGAAAAAAAGTCACTTGATTACAGGATTATTTACCAAAAAAAAAAACCCCAAAAAGTGATACTGCGCCGCAGTAGTATTCATTTTTTCAAACGGGAGTGATCACTTAGTTCATTTTTACTGCACTTATACAACAAATGTATAAAAGATTTAAAAAATACTAAAATTTTGAAGTCACTATTTGGTCACTATTTTTATTATTTTAGTCACTCAAGTCACTATTATTTATCCATACATCCGCTACCAGCCCTGCATTAATGACATTTTCCTGGCTCGCTTTGTATATTTGAAAGAGCGTGGTTCGAAAAATAAAAAAAAAAACTTCGCGGAACCCATTCCACGAAAACGCGAAGAATATAGAAGAACTGGAGGTTAAACTGGATAGCGAAAGCTTCCAAAAACTAAGAGGTACGTTAATAATTTAATATAATAATATAAAATGCTTCAATTTCATCAGTAGAATCTTACTTCCGAGTATGTGCCTCTTCCGGGCGTAACATCTAAGCTTTCATCAAGTTGACGTCAAAATTATTTAAATCTTATCAGATATATTCCACGGATATCCTCTTTGGATGATAACGATGTGATGACCGCTTCAATGAACCACTTGAACGTCGCCGGAATATTTGCCGGTGTGAAAACTCCCGAACGAAACTTAACATACCTGATAGGTAAAAGGCCTGAAACTAAAGGGTTGTCAAAATACAAATACACATTCAGTTATTGCGATCTATTATGTTTATTCTAATGGTCATTATTCAATATCACAACTTAAAACGAATCACGAAAAATGGGTATTACATACCCATTTCGCAAATAAAAAACATTTCGAAAAGTGGGTATTTCATTCTCATTTTCCAAACAACAAACGTTTTGAAAAATGGGTATTTCATACCCATTTCCCAAATAACAAACATTTTGAAAAATGGGTAAAAAAAACCGGTAGCCTGACGTACATGCTCTTTACTCATTAATGAGTGAAATCGTTTTACCCATTAAAGGAGTTAACCCACTTAAGTTCGAAATGGGTGATATTTTACCCATTAATGGGTACTGGCTGGTTTCAGTGTAGTAGAAAATTATACACGAGCTTTTATCATTTTATCGCTGTCTCAACAAAAGAGTATCAAAAACGTGGTTTCCAGAACAAAAACCTTGATCGAGACTCAAATCACCTGAATAAAAATTGCGAAGCTAAACAAAACAATCGCCTGGTTGCCAGGCGTAGCCAAAACATAACGAATGCACTGTCAAATTAGTATGGATCACATGGGCACCAAATGGCACTCATCGTAACGCTTAGAGGCACACTGAAAAAATGGGTACAATGGATATTGTGCTAAGCGACTGACCCTTGATTCCGACTCACCCCATCCAGTCTGCTTCAATCGGGTGCCCTGATGGTCCCTCTCATTCCCAAGTATTAGCATGAAATATAATAATCATCATATATAGGCTTCTCTTTTATAAATGTATATATTAATATAAGAGAAAATACTTCAAGCATATGTATCTAGTATATATGATCTTCATATGGATGATCCTGAGAAGAAAGAAATATTGTATATTGCTTCCTAAATAGTCCTGGTGAAGCCTGAAAAATCTAGAAAGTTATTTCTATATTCTTAGATAAACTTTAGTTATACTGAATTTTAATTTTCGATTGGGAATCAACATGTCGATACTTAAATTAGCACATGCATAAACTTATCAGGATATTACTAAATTTTAGTGTTTTGACGCTGAAATGAAATTTAAGACTTCCGATTGTCTCCATCGCTACCACAAATGTCAACAACAGGGTCGAGAGCTACATTGGCCTAAACGCCCATTGCTGGACTGTTCTGCCGAAAAAGTCATATGTATCTGTAAGCTCAAAGTAACCCATTTGTCTAAACGATTGCTAGAATACTTCAAAATATTTGAAATCCATGAATCTATTAGCAAAACAAAAGATTCGCTTACGCCAATGTTGTTTCAACCAAATAATCATCAAATCAGTAATCAGCAGGCCAATAAGAAGGGATGTTGAATTTTTGACAAATTGTCAACAATATGTCACAGTTATGATGATATCAAGATACTCTGTATTACGCAACAAGGATTGCAATCTCGGTGAAGTCAAAAGGTACGTTTGTAATGGTTTTCCAATAAACAGGTGATCTAGACCCTCAGATAGTCTAGTCGGTAAAGACAGACGGCGGGTTCAAATCCCAATCCGTCCGAGGGAAATTTTAAATCTCATTGAACTATAATGTTACAGATCTTTCGCAGCCCAAATAGGAAACTTCCTAATTAACAAATTGCGGCATCCTTGACAACCTAAGATGGCTATTGACAATTGTTCATACGCCGGCTGATGAACACGGTCAGAGTGACGATGAATAAAAATGTCCATGCAGCTTAACGTGCAATCCAATGTGTCGTTGCGGTGGCCTTCCGTGCGGATTTCAATCTCAATTAGCAGCTGCGTTGTAAGGTTTCAATTCTCCCTTCTGTTTGTTTATTTATTTCCTATAAATCTTAATTTAAATAATAAGAATAACCAAGAACGTTTATAAAATATTGACGGTATCGTTTGGTCTGCCCAGTAGGAAGGTGTACTGCACTGCAAACTGCGGTTGGTTAGTTGCATTGATTGGTTTGGAATAGTAGAGTTGTCCATATAGATGAGGAGAGCAGTGGGCGTGAAGTTATTACCCGTGATTGAACCACAAATATGCCGTTTGCATCCAACTGGAGGGCATCGTGGACAACTCTCGCTCTCACTCTCGACGTGGCCTCTTCGTCATCCATGCATTTGGGACAGATGGATCGAATGCCTTGCTGCTTGCGGCTGCTGCTGCATGTGCGTAGGAGTTATGGCGCTTTGCTTAATTATAATTTTAATAGGCGACTAATCTGATAAACGTTGAACAATCAGACGACGGCCTCAGGTATTCCAAGATTTGACATGGAACGTTAACACACTGTGTGTGTGGTCCAATTAGTTAATTACGCTTAAATCTTTCGGGTTTTATGTAAAAGCATTCATCTCCAGGCTCTGGCCTTGATTTGATTAATTGCACGTTGGAAAACGTGTGGGCATTGTTTGATTTAGCATTGGTTATATTGAAACCCGGAAATGCATCTGAGCCAGGCTAGTTTCAAAAAGCACACCTGGAAAGTTCATGTCTCTAGATATACCTCTCACCGCGTTGGATCTTTTTATGCATGTTAAATATAATGCAACTATCAACAGCACCGTGTGTCACCAACATATCCGTTGATCGATTCGATCAGTCTATGTTAATTGCATTCCAAAGGGTTCGCATATTACGTTACCCAATTCCTCTCCGGCGAGCTTATAGATGTATTTTTGTAAGTCATATCACTTGCCGGTGCCTTTTTGTGCATAAGCGGGATTTACAGACAACCCCTCAGCCTGTCGATATCAGCACGCGCAAGAGGTAAATTCATCCACCAAGCGCAATGCGCACATCGACAGGCACCACACGTTGACTAAAATCTCCATCTGCCGGATGGCGGTGCAGAGAGCATGGAGTCTGTTTTCATGGTGATAGATTTATTGCAGGCAAATCGATTGCCACACTTTCACGGCTCGTCTGTCTCCCGATGCATTGAGTATGGTGAACCGCATATAATATGCACATAGCTATGCGGACAGGTAGGGCAAATGTTAAGTGCACTTTCCACGATCGCAAATTGTGCGTTCCGATCTGCATGTAGTCGAGATCCGTTTTCGATGATCTAAAACGCTAGATAAGGCGAACTTAGTATGTTCAAGTTGATTGGGAAAACTTGGCATTTTTCATCCTACCCTGCCAGCATGCATGGATTACTTTTCCTTCGCCGAACAATAACTTATACCAAAACGGTGTTCCTATCATTTGAAAGTCTAACAACAGACGTCAAACGGAGCAAGAATTTTTTTCCTGTATAGACGCGAAGATAAACATTCTATTTCGGTGCGTAAAATGTGGCTTCAATTTATACGAGAAGTATTCCATTTGTTTTCGTCGACCAAAAAGGTAGGTATTGACAAAGGAGTCTTGTTGCAGGATTCCATCTTAGGGATATTCATACAACGAGTCTGGTTTGTGTAATTAGCAATTCAAGCGAAACTCTTGTTGGCGCATATGAAGCATTCACTATCTACTGTCCTTGAAAACAAATTTTTGGCTATTTTGGAAGTCAGATTGTCTGGTCCCAGAATACAAATTTACATTAAATTGACTTTAGAATTTCTATCAGGTATCAGAATACTTCTCCCAAAACGGTTGAACTGTAAGGAGACAAAGTATTGAATCCCTTGCGCAGTCCATGCCCGGCTTTGAGCAAGGTGATCAATTGTAATGATGTTTTGTGCAACATTTGTATACTATTAAGTCTTGACGTCACGATATTTTAACTAGAAAAATCCCTAGACCAGAACGCGCGTCGAAGCCAATCCCGTCCATTATGGTCTTGTTTTGTAGCTGAGATTTTACCGAATGTACTACAGGAGGTTTTGTGATGTAAGTTAATGTCCCTTACAAACAGGAGCCTTACAGAAATGTAACACGAGTAAATCACAAGCAACAATAGCGCTCCAACCAAATCGGTCTTTTCATTTAAAACAACTTTACCGAAGATATATTTTATATCAGTTTCTTCTACTTGCTAATTTTCTTCGTTCAATCTCACTAGAAGTCCAATCACTGGAACTTGAATAACTACTACACTATAAGTTTAACCTTTAAGGTATTTGAGAAGAAATGTGCGGAAAACCCGTGCTAAATTATACTGAACTGAAACAATATCGCCATTTTTTCGCTTATTTGAGTCATACACCACATAAATTTGTCACAAATAATTGGTTTTCCAAATGATTAATTTTGAACGACTTAAAAGAAGGGATAGAACCACATTGAAGTAAAAAAAAATAATTCCAGCTTCACTCACTATTGAATAACGTAATCATTCCCTGTGTGTTAATTTCGGCATTCCTATTCAATTCAGAGGACGACTTCGGAACTTATTGTTCGAGCTAAACAGTTCCTGTTGATTTAAGAGTGTTCAGAAGCTTCTTATCCAAAAATGCATCAAGAACATACAGGGTTGGCCCAATAAAGTGATGCAAAAATAAAACGTTATTTTTTTATTGATTCTTTTTAGGTTCTCCTACTAACATATTAAAGTACAACAGGGTACACTTAGAGTTCAATTTGGTCACCTTTTGCTGTAATGATTATCTTGAACCGTTGATGTCTAGTTTAGGAATCTCTTTCCATATTACCTGTAAAGTTGCTTTGAATTTCGCAATGCCCATTGGTTTGGGGTTCTTAAACGTTTCTTCCATAATGCCGCAAATGGAAAAGTCCAATTGGTTTACGTCTGAAAAAGAGGTCGGTTATCATTCTTTAGGGATAAAGTCCGGCAAACTGTTCTTGTACCAGGCCTACGTAAGGTTTGCTGAATGTCAAGGGGCAGAATACTGTTTGAAAACCCATTTGCAGCTTCCAAAATTGGTTGAATCATGTTTCATCAAATGTCCTTTCCATTGTTGAGGGGTATAAATGGGCATTGATTTTAATACCCTTTTCTATGAAAAGTAGAAGAAGTCCACCTTCCGAGGATATTGCATCTCAAATCAGCTAGGATGTGTGATTTTGAATTTTGTGTGTGAAACTGCTGGGACTATCCTCGGATCTCCAGGATCGATGCTGCATAGATTCTATCATTCTGAGAATTCAGACTTGGTTGCAAGTTGCAACACGATTTTTTCCTCATCTACAAAAAGAATCAACGAATCACCGTGTCGGCGAAGGAGTTCCCGACATCTAATGACCCTATTCTTTATGTTTCCTTACGTAAGTCCGTGTATTCTGCATTTTTTTTGTATGCTCTGAATCTCAGTTCTTCTTGAAGTATATTTCTGATGGTTTTTGGAGATCTTAAGCCATTTTATTCTGATCGGCAAGGATTTAGACGAATTCCTTGACGTACCGATTTCACCAACTTTGGAGTTAAAACACTGCGAGGACGACCTGATTTTTTTTGTTTCAATTGTGCTCACTCCGTAAAGTACATTTCTTTAAATATTGGCATTTTCCTTCTCCATTTTGGAGCTGTTTTACCTTCCCCGATGACAGAATAAGAAAGAGGACGAGCTCTCGCGCTGCAGAGTTTGGCGAAACCTCAAAACGGGCGAGATGCGAGTGGCAGGGATGCGTCACTTAGTCACGATGCGTATAAAGGGTTCGACTACGCATATCAGGCGAAATACGTTGGATGTTAAGGGGGGACTACATTCACCATCCTTACATCACCTATCTTCCGCGACAATGCAAAGTGAGAATCAGGATTTCTACCACTGTAACGTCTTCATGGTAGAGACACCAGTCTAACGCCAGGGTGCCGTTTGGCGGATCGATCCTGACGAGTGTGCAAGGAAACATATGATTTCATCGAAGATGTCTTCCAGGAGGGCCGGACGTTTGACAGTCAATGTATCAATTTACTGCATCGGAGTGACAATGTCGTCTATTTTACGATTTCGGAGAGCATGGGTTAACTCCTGCCAGTGCTGAGGCAGAGCGTTGTTTTTCACGTAGATGGGCATTTTTATCGCGGCTGCTTGTGGGCTCGGTGGTGCCTGTTGTAATATCCCTAGAAGTTTCCGGCAGTGGAAGGGGGTGATCCAGGAGTGATTGCAGATCGCAGTGTTGATGAGCAGGGTCGTTTAAGAGATTGAAAAAGTTTTGTATGAAACTAATAGTCATTTTTGGATTGTAACCGATATAGGCATGAACAAATTTCATGAAATGGTAGAACAAAGTGTAGGTTTCCTTGACGTTTCCTATTCAATGCAATCTGCAAACCGGTGTGGTTACTATCTTCAAATACCAGTGGTTGGACAGGTCTAGTATTTCCATCACCTGCTTGAACAGATGGAATTAACATTCGGCGCAAAGTACCGGAAAGTCCATGTGAGCTCTACCCTGAAGCAAAGTATCAAACAGACAGTTGACGCAGCAGTAGTTCGGGATGAGAGGCTGTAACTTTTCTGACAGTAACTTCCATTTCTGCCGACATCTGCTGAAAGCCGGGTGAACTAATCTCCAACATAACCGGCATCATTGCGTACATCTGCATCGTAAACTCTCGTAATGTGCGGCATCTAAAACTTCATCTGTGGAATGTTAAGATACAGTTGTTGCATAAATTTCTTTCATGACGATCCTATTTTGCTATCTGCATAGTCAACGATCATGGACAAGTAGTCAGACTTGTAATCTACGCACTGCAGAAGCAATTTTATACGTTCGCACCAAGTTTTTTCATTGGCCTCGGCGTGGATCGAAGGTCTGATTTTCACCTAAGCATGATAATATACTCCAACTGTTCGTGTTTCGGAACGGCTTTATCCCGAACTTGCCAAAGTTTGAGGTTTCTGGTCAAAGTATCGATGAAGTCCAGCACCGAGCATGGATCATAATTTGGATTGAACTTTGCCATCAGCAAATCCACCTTCTCGTGGAGTGTTGACCAGCTTGCTTGGTCAACAATCTTGCTTCATCAACGACAGTAAATATAGTCGATAGTCACCAAATTAAACAGCATGTCCATATGGATGTCCTTGTTGACGAGAATAAGCTCCAAATCAGCATCTGCTAGCCAATCCATTAAAAGTCCGCGTTTGTCAAATGACAATTCCTGGATCTCCATCTGGAAGTACTGTTCGCTTTACAACAAGGCATCATGTTTACCGCAGCTGCAGCTTTCCCAGCCGCTCCACTTCAGAATTTTAAATTTTTCCGGTGGTATGGTCAACAGCGAACGGAAGAAGCACACATCTGTGCATTTTGAATCCAAGTCTTAACTAGATACTAGCCCTATGGACTCTTGATCAGCCGTCCTAAATAATTGAGCGCACTATTGGCGGTATATTTAAAAGACTTTCCACCACTATTCAAGCTTTTTCGTCATGGTTCTCTTAGCCGTCAACCTCGGCTGTCGACTTCTCATCGTCGCTGAATCCTTCTTCACAACCACCGTCGCTCACACTTCCATTTGTATCGTTTTTCCGTTCTTGCAAATCATCGCTACCAGACTCTTCAGCCGACGGCACATCATAAAACTATTCCGGATCACCAAGACAGTCGAGTGCAAGCACATATATTCCTTCAGCCATTTTGGTTTGGTAAATTTATGCTATTCTGTATGAGTTCAGATAGAACTTTAAGAATCGTTTAACAGTGAGTTGTTCATACTCATTGTTTTAGTTTCATATGCCAGTAATTTAAGCCAACTAAAAACTTCAATCACGTTTCCTTTTTTTTCATCACTTCTGAACCTATGAAATGTAGCAAAGTGTAGATTTAAAACAAAGTGAAGTGAAAACCCCTCTTACTTATCAAACTACAAAGTATTTAACGTCTCATTTGGAGTTTGTTGTTTATTTTCCCTTTCCAGACAAGACAAGTTTCGCTGAAGTTGCTCAGTTTTCAACAAACACCAAACACATTTTTTTTTTCAATTTTGGAGATTCTAAGATGTCGCAAAATGTACGAAGGTTGTTATTTGAATATTTCTATGAGGGGTGACCAAAGTAGGAACCTATGGCCAAAACTGGCACACTTACCTGTGTATATTTTGGAGGCTAAAGAAAATTGCAGTCAATCGAAACCTAAGAGCACACTTGAACGCACATAGAGTTCTGCTAGCAAGTAACGTGAAGTACCCTTATTCTGCGCAGCGCCTAATTATGCGCATTTTGCCAAAATTTTGCAGTTAATTGCAAGATTGTCAAACTTTATATTTCATCGTATACACAAGAGCACAACATCTATTTACATGTAGAACTAAATTCAAAGAATATTCAACTAAACATTAGTTTGGAATGTTTTAAAATGCGCAAAATTAGGGCATTAGATGTGCAGAATATGGGTACTCCACGGTATAGAACTCACGAACACTGGCATACCCATTCAGCAGCGAATCTTGTGGGCGCTCATAAATGATTCCCTTATCTTCGCTTGGTTAGAAGCTGAGTTTCAAAATTCGATGTATGATGAACAGGTGGCGCTTGATTGATCCTACTACATTTCCGAACGAACAAAGAGTTGTCAAAAAATGAAAACGGATCGTGAACTAGTTCACGTTTTCAGGATTTTTACCTAAAAACACGAACTAGTTCCCGTTTACGTGATTTAGTTCACGGTGTATTTTTCCTAATTCTCGAATTCATGACTGCCTTTCACGGTCCGGACACTTTTTTTTGTGCAATTTTCAAATTGGCTCTCTAAACTTTTTCTAACACTATACTGTTAAGCCTCTGGAAAGCAGTGAATTAGATTCAAGCAAAATATTATGTCCCTTAAGCTTGAATATTCGTGGCCCTTCAAATCAGCTTGGGATGGTGCCGGTGGTGTAGTGGTGAACGTAGTTACCCCTCACTCCAGTGGATCTGGTATGAATTTCAGTCGACACCGTTGGCATTTTCTGAAAAATCGGCATTCGGAAGCCGTTGCGAGTCTAGCCCAAAAGTCTGAGATAAACGAGACGTGAACAAGGTAAATTTAAAGTAACGTTTGAAAGCCGATTTGGACCGGTTTAAATCAACAGTAAGGATGCTGCTGAGGCCACTTTTAACTTGTTTTACTACTGGAACTAATATCTGCATCCAGCAAGTTGAACGTTCTAAAGAGCAATATATTCTGATCAACCTAACATTACCAATTGAAGGATTTGGTAAAATTGGAATCTCTAGAAGCATTTCGTGCCTTCTGGCAACTTTATGCTTCTATTGATTAATTTTTTATTTATTTATTTCGTCAAACCAACGTAGACTATTACATTTACATATAATTTTCTTCTTTTTTTTTAATTTTCCCTATACTATAGTACATGCAGATTAGATGAAAGAAAAAAAATTATGTATATTAAAAAACTTTCATAAAATTTTATTAGTTTGTGTTGTTTCGTATGGTGTTGACATATTTCTTCCAGTTATGCCTCGACATAGTTAAGTCAATAGTTTCGCAGTGTTGATTATATGTGGTCATAATTTGATTTAATGGTCCATATTTGGCATAGTTCGTCCGATAATGATTCGTTATGATCTGTTTCGTACCAACCGCGGAAGACTTGGTCCTATACCCAATGATTTCAATATCTCCAATCCGCTCAACCAACCACAATGTTTTGAAATAACTAACAAAATAAGCAGACGTCTTCTAAATTTGGCAGATTGACAAGCATCCTGGTACCTCATAGCATGATGCTAAAATGCGGACCATTAGATTCGATCCTACCCCTCCAAGAAGGGGTAAAGTCACGTTGATACATATTTAAGAAGAAAACAACAATACAAAATTAATGAAACTTGAGCAATTTGTTTGGACATACAAAGCCAAAACAGAACTTGAAAAAATATCCTATGGAAACATTTTTTTAAATAAGCGGAACTGCTCCCATGTTGATTTCATTGTTCATATCTTTATTCCAGATTGGACATCAAATTTCGGTTTGTTTTAAAGTAATGTTTGCTTACGTTAAATAACAAGTACAAACATTACAAGTCATCCCTCTCGTGTGTCAATCCATTCAATGTATTTTTTTTTTCAAGTACAGGGTGCAGCAGAAAAAAAAATGCGAAAATTAATGGTATTTCTTTCAAATCCCATTTTCAACTACTTTAAGCAATAATATCAACATTTTCTCGAATTCAGTTATCTTTATTATGTCCTTTCCACCAATTTAACTGGATCCATTTTTATCAATGGCTACTCAAGACGACACCGGAAGCTGCCTTTCGAACGTAGTCCTCCGATATCGGCTGCCATGTGCGCGTTATAACAGACGTCAGGGTCTCCACACTAGGTTGATATTTTTTGCTGGCTTGTGCTTCAACATACGCTCGAAAAGGATAATCCAACGGGTTAAGGTCCGGGCTGCTAAGGGGCCACAAATCTGTGGATGTTTGATTTGGAACTTAAACTTCACTTTCTCCGGACCATCCTCAAGTTTCTTCGCTGAACCGGTCTGTTCTGCTGTAGGACACAGCATCGATGCCGAACAGATTTTAGAATAACAGGAGCTTTTCGACGGAGAACGAGTCACTCGTAGTTCTTTTACCCGCTCCTTAACCAAGTGGCCTTTAACGCTAACTCTGGAAGACGCGTGCAAGTCTTCTTTGATGATTCTTGTTGTTGGTTTCCTTGGAAAGTTTCCGCGGTACTCTAATTCCTGGCTTTCGCTGCTTAGGACCATCCAGTCAGTAGAGACTTTTTGATGCGGTATAACATATGTAACATAAGTCCTGGGAAAAATTCAAAAGCATGGTACTTGAAATCAAACAATCGGATTTTAAAATGCTCTTCTAATCTAATCTAATCTCACACTAACGCAGCCAATTCTTGAAAGCATCCTGGAAAATGACGTCTTCTGGAATGCATCATTTTTCTTGTCATCGGCCAGGCCAACTGCGTAGTGTGTGCCGCAGAGAGGATTCCAAGAAATAGAGTGATTCCAGAAAGAGTGTCTGAAATCGCTCTACTACTTCGAATCAAGGGAAGGAAGAAAGCGTGGACCTCCCGTACCAAACGCATCCATATAGAGTTAAATAATGAGATAATTTGTATTTATCGTTGGGAGCATAGATGCTTGAAAGATTAGTTTATGCTCCTTTTGCCTGTGGGTGGACTTTTGGCATTTAAACCAAAAGTCTGGCAATAATTTGCCAAGGTTATAGCGCCTTATCTCGCTCACTGAAATTTAGATTGAAATTTAAAATTTACAGAATAATACACTGTGTTTCCACTATATACAAGCTCATCGATTTAGCATCACCCGGGGGAGACTTGGTCCTATACCCAATGATTTCATTATCTTCAATCCGCACAACCAATCGCAATGTTTTGTGATATAGTGGACGGATTATTATAATTTGAGATAACTCAATGCA
The DNA here is from genome assembly GCA_024533555.2 of Aedes koreicus. Classification (NCBI taxonomy): domain Eukaryota; kingdom Metazoa; phylum Arthropoda; class Insecta; order Diptera; family Culicidae; genus Aedes; species Aedes koreicus. Next base: position 150,394 of record JAHHFK020004111.1, on the reverse strand, counting down.
GACGTCTTTTAAATTTGGCAGATCGACAGGCAATCGGTGGAGACCCACATGGTACCTCATAGCAATATGCTTAGAGGCGGACCGGAAGATTTGATGAGCTACCTCCCCCCAATCGGATTTTAAAATGCTCTTCAGGGTATTTTATTCTATTAATAAATTGTTGAAAAATATATTTACAGTACGCTCAATGGACCATTATCTTCGATTTTACGCAGTGTACGGCGAACATGTTGAATCAGGTTCTGGACGGTGTCTATGTCTATTTCTTTCATCTTTCGCTTGATTCGATTAACCAATTGTTGCTCATTGTTAGCTTCCCAGCCATTGTCGTACACCATACGTTTGAGAACACTCCAAAAATGTTCAATTGGACGAGCCTGAGGCACGTTAGGTGGATTGTCCTTTTTCGGTACAAATGGTATGTTTTGCTCAGTTACCCAATCTAATGTTTTTTTCGCGTAATGACAGCTTGCAAGATCCGGCCAAAACATGATTTCGTCGTCAGCGTGATATTTGTTGATGAATTGCTTCAATTTCGGCAAGCATTGGCTGATATACACGTCAGAATTGACAGCTTTGGCCTTGTTTGGGCGTATCAAAGGCGCCGAGATACCCTTCGATGACATGGCTGCCCACACTAACACCTTTGGCTCATATTTCGATTTGCTGGCATATTTAACATCGTTAGGTGTTGTTTTAATGTTAGCAGTATAGAAACCATCGTTGCCACTCAATTCATGGTGCGAAAACGTGAAGTAAGATTCATCATCCAAAATTATGCACTTTCCATTTGCAAAATGCTCGCGACGAAGTGCACGGCAGCATTTTGGTATTTTTTCGAGTTGTTGCTGTGTATATTTTGGTGCACGCTGACGTTTCCGATAGATTACGTTATGTTTTCTCAAAATCCGATGGACTGTCATTTTTGAAACCTGAAATTTTCGTGCTAATTTGCGTGTTGATTGGCCAACCTTGTTTTCAGCGCTTGACAGCAGTCTTTTCGTTGTTCTGGCACTCAATTTTGTTGGGCGACCACTTTTCTTTTTATTTTCCGGTTCTTTACCATCACGACAATCTTTCAAAACACGGTATATTGTTGATTTTGATATTGGCTCGTCTTTGAACACGCTCAAAATTTCACTTGTACTAAGCCGTCCAAAAAGGTTGGCGACTTGTGCTCGTAAATCCAGCTTGTACGAAATTTTTAATGGAAACTACTGCGCAATTTGAGTTTTACAGTTCAGTAGGAACACAGATGAACGTGACAAGTACATTGGTTGACATCTGTGTGTTTGTTAATGCTGTCAAATAAACGCCTGAAAGTATTCCCAGGACTTATGTTACACATGTTACTGTGGCCAAATGATATCCCACCACTTTACCTTTACCTGAAATTACCAACATGTAGCAAGGAAAGCAGCCTTTATTAAAATAACACTATTCGATTTGAGGATCGTCATCATACACGAAGTCGAAGAGTTTTGACGCAAAAACGTGACTTTTTAGATCACCTCCCCCCTTTGTCACATTTTGTAAATGGACCTTCAAATTTGTTTGCATGCATTGTCACGTTTTCCCAAACCCCCTCCCCCTTTCTGCGTTACATATTTAATGGACCTTCCCTTAACCGTCATGCAGAAAATTAGAGCTCAAGGACTTCATTAACCCACCTGAGGACTGTAAGTTAAAGTGTGCCAAAGCTAATTTTGCTACTTTTTTCAATTCAATTTTTCACTTAAAAAATGAATGTTGTTGAGCCATTCTTTTTTGTAAAATTTGAATGGTTTTATAGTAGTAATCACATAAAGTTCATGACACTCATTCGGCTATGTTGACTTGTTCATCGTCATCATCGCAGTCAGTTAAGTGCAATTTCTTCTCTCGAACTTTGAAAAACGACACCAGCAGCGAGTGCATTGTACTGACTCATGGACATGCCCGTGGTGTGTATGATTGATTTACTCAATAAATCACCCAGGTGAATGGTATTGACATATTGGCTTTGACTTGGCCCGAAGGCTACTCTCTTCTGCCGCTGCTGCTGTTACCGCAAGCAACATATACCTTCGATCGAGACACGGCAAAACGGCACCTAGATCTTGCACCCACGCATGCATCCATGTACATACAACGACCTGCCCTCTTCTTGTGTCACGCCATCCGACGGGCGAGGGCGACTACAAAAAAGACGATTCCAGGCCAACAGTGCGCGCTCTTTCGTATCGTGTACGAGATAATTCCACATCTCAGCGGTGTTGTACCTACCTCAACAAAATCATTTGTATGATAAATATATCATTCACTTCTTAGTTGTCCTGGTCCCTCCCGTGTTTACACTGCGAGCGAATGAAGTCATGTTTGTATACGAAACTTCCGCTCGTCGCAATGTTCTCCTCAGAGCTTGACCAGCTTGCGGTGCCATTCAGCGAAACAGTGTTTTGTTAATCGGTTTTAATAAAGTATATAAACAAATACATTTCTTCGAGAACGAGGACAAGCTCGCATGATTGGTTGCACCATTCATTCACCAGGGGGAATACGAATAATGCTACTGTGCTGCATGTTAGAACTCCAAATGGTGCACAGAAGTAAGTTGTTAGCTGAAACCGGTAGATATTAGGCATCTATATTCGACTCCTACGCACACGTTGGAAATTGCGAAATCGAGTTGCAACACTGAAAGGACTTGTGCGAATATTGTCAGTTCACACAAATATCAGAAATCATTTCTGTCTAATAAAGAAGGAGAAACGAACAGCCGTCGTCGTCATGCAAAAAATTCTATTAAGGTGCAAACAGTCGTCATTATGTCGTAAGAGTTCAATAACGGTCTTTTCCTTTAATAGGGTTTCGGAATCAGGATCACTTCTCACAATGTCCCTTTTTTTAACGGATTTCAATACAAAATAAGATGCTACTGATAAAGATCGTTTCCAAGTTATTTGGTTCGATCGCTCCTTATCGATAACTATTAGACCCGTATTTTATTTTATTTCGGCATAATACTCATCTGATTGTGGTTGTGAGTGTGAGTGTTGTGTGTGTGTGAGTGAGTGAATTTTTTTTTTTAATTGATAACGTTCAATTAAAAAATTGTAATTTGAAATTCTAGATGTAAGAAAACCATTGTTCCTCATGTTTTGTTTAGAATTTCCACCGCAATTTTCACATCCATAAAATTGTAATTCCTATTAACCTCGAGACGGCCGCGAGTAATCGGTTCCACCCCCTTAACCTTAGTTCTAAGATAACTGATGTATATAAACATGAAAACTTGGCTCTGTAAAGTTGATTCGATTGAGCCTGTACAAATAATTGAATTCATAAAAAAAAATAATACTCATCTTTCTCATGTGTGGTTTATATATTGCGGAGAAATAATTTGTTAATATTTTTAAATTTACCTCCAAAACACCTAGCCGTCTGATTTTAGCGGAATGACCGAAGGGATGCCCTGTCGAATATCAGCTTAGTTGTATTTGTTAGTGCTGTTAGTATTGTGCCACGCAGACATAAATTATTAAATTAGAGTATTTGTCCGGTTTGTCGCGAGTGAATTGATGATTACAAGCAGTTTAGAAGTCGATATAGAGTCGCCTCATAGCGGGGGATTTTGATTATTGACAGAGTGTGGAGAGAGAAAAAAAAAACCAGTGCAATGTAGAAAACGGCCATTTGCTGGTCAGAAGCAAAGAACGAAGCTAACGCGCATGCGCGCGTGAGTGGCTGGTATTTAATTTCAGATGCTCTCATCACGTGGTGTACAGATAGAGAGCAGTGAAGTTTTAACGTAGGACTACGTTTCTCTTTTCTATACCGAGTGTCATTTCAAAATTTGAAAAAAAGAGAGCGATACGCAAAAGTGAAAGGTTTTTGAACGCTTATTACTCTCGTTCGACTGAACAGAATGACTTCATTCATACGCCGTTTGATCAGAAAAACTTACATTTTTTTTGCATTAAAATTTGAAAAAAGTTCCATAAGTATAAGTAGTTTAATTACTAAATTCAAAATGACCTACTTTTGCAGCCATACAAATTTGCATATCAATAGGTTCAAAAATTTGATTTCCCTAACACGGTCCCAGATAAAGGGTAGCAAATGTCTTCTTCTTCTTCAAAATAACTTTGCATTGTCGCCGGTGTCTGATTTTTCAATTGTGGCCCGTTCCCTATTATTGAATTTGCTTCGTTCTGCGTTTTCGTGACTCCCTTCTTTCTTGGCTATATATATCGCGCCATACGGACCAAATTGATTCAGTGTACGACAGCATCTCTAAGCTGCTGGTTTGTACGAGGCTTTGTCCGCCCGGTTGTGGTATGGAAGACAGAGCAATGTCAAATTACCACTGCAATGATGGTAATTTCGGGCCATGGCGAACCGCAAGGGTAGGACACGATGCTTCTGACAACAAGACATTCAGAAGCATCTAAAGTTGCTTGCCGTCGGAAACTCGATGCGACGACGAGTGTAAAAATTACTATCCGGAGTGAATAGTATATCACTTTATATCCCGAGTAAACCGGAAATAGGAATTAATTTCTAATGCGTGAGTCATGGCCACCGTCCTTTTCAGGACGATCAATTAAATTTACAATAAAAGAGTTGGAATTTAAGTGAAATTTTCATGATTTAGCCAAAACAACCGTATAATCAAAAACTGCAATAGTTTGAGGCATTTAATCGATAGTGGTATGTTCGACAAAGAGTTTTCATATGAGCCTTGCTGAAAAACGTAAACAATCGCTTTTCCGCAAATTTCTCGACATTGAGAACTTATTAATCCACCAGGATCATTTCGAAGAGGAAGAGTCCAGATAGGGGAAGAGTTGAATTACATATTACACTTCGTGTCATGAGATATTTACAAAGAAGAAGAAATGGGAGCATGAGGCAGTACAGACTGCGAAAGAAACTTACGAAGGATACTAATGGCGCCAGTGATGATGCTGGCTCGGATATTAATTCATTATTATTAGTAACAAATTGAAAATAACAACATTATTACTATACACCTACGCAGTCCTACATGAACCTCGCGGTAATATCCTTGATATAACCTACCTCTAATTTTTTTTTTCTTACGTTGCACAATGATTTCGATTTCCAAGTTAAATTTCTTCACGGAAGTACTTTTTTCTACTTGTGATTTTCATTGTATTGCATTTGTGCATTTGATGTGAAAATATTTGCCGAATAGCGGAGTGCTACTTCTGTAGAGTCATAAAAGCATTCTTTAGCATCACAGAGAAGCCGTCCAAATGAAGACTGTACATCAGCGGGCGGTTTAGTCCTCCACAAGCATTTCCAAATTTCGTAGCCATAGAAGACTACTGGTCTAATTAAAGGGCGATACGGTCAAAATTTGGTCAATATCAACTTGACGTATTTCTTTCAATTTTGCATTTAAAAAACCTGAACACCCCTCATTTTGAAGGTGTGTGTGTAGAATGTTGCTCCTATTTTGATTTTGGAATTCACTCTTCAGTTGTCAAAATGCCGTCCAAGCAAGAAGAGCAGCGTATCAAAATTTTGCTCGCGCATCGCAAAAATCCGAGCTACTTGCACGCAAAGTTGGCAAAATCGCTAAAAGTTGCCAAATCAACCGTTACAAATGTAATTAAAGTGTTTGGGGAACGTTTGTCGACAGCCAGGAAGTCTGGATCGGGGGGAAATCGAAAACCGGAAGCCGCTGAGACGACAAAGAGAGTTGCCGGTAGTTTCAAGCGAAACCCTAACCTATCTCTCCGAGATGCCGCAAATAAGCTGGGTGTATCGTCTACAACCGTGCATCGAGCCAAAAAACGAGCCGGACTATCGACTTACAAGAAGGTAGTGACTCCAAATCGCGATGATAAACAAAATACGACGGCCAAAGCGCGATCCCGGAGGCTGTACACGACGATGCTGACGAAGTTTGACTGCGTGGTAATGGACGACGAAACCTACGTCAAAGCCGACTACAAGCAGCTTCCGGGACAGGAGTTTTATACGGCAAAAGGAAGGGGAAAGGTAGCAGATATTTTCAAGCACACGAAACTGTCAAAGTTCGCAAAGAAATATCTGGTTTGGCAAGCCATCTGTACCTGTGGCTTGAAAAGCAGCATTTTCATAGCTTCCGGGACTGTCAACCAAGAAATTTACGTGAAAGAGTGTTTGAATGAACGTCTGCTGCCTTTCCTGAAGAAACACGGTTGTTCCGTACTGTTTTGGCCGGATTTGGCATCTTGCCATTACGGTAAAAAGGCCATGGAGTGGTACGCCGCCAACAAGGTGCAGGTGGTTCCCAAGGACAAGAACCCTCCCAACACGCCAGAGCTCCGCCCAATTGAGAAATACTGGGCTATTGTCAAGCGGAACCTAAAGAAGACCAAAAAAACTGCTAAGGACGAGCAGCAGTTCAAGGCAAACTGGCGTTCTGCGGCGAAGAAGGTGGACAAGGTGGCTGTACAAAATCTGATGGCAGGGGTCAAGCGTAAGGCCCGGCAATTCGGATTTGGAAAAGCGGAAGCCTAACTGAATATTTTTCCTGAATTTTATACTAATTGAACTTGAAAAAGAAATTTAATTTGATTTTTTAAATAAACGATTTCACCGATTTACACGCGTTTTCCCTTGACCAAATTTTGACCGTACCACCCTTTAATGTCTTGTAGATGGTCAACTTTGTAGTTTGGCGAGCTTGGTTCGATTTTAGAGTCTTTCGAAGTCCAAAGTAGGCACAATTGCCCTCCATAATGCCCCTTTGTATCTCTCCGCTGGTGTTGTGATCGGTGGTCACCAATGACCCCAGATATACGAATTCGTCTACCGCCCCGATTTCATCACCCTCGATCTAAACTCGTGGTGGGAGACTAACATTGTTTTCTCGAGAGGCTCTTCCCCTTATGTATTTTGTCGTTGACGCATTAATGACAAGCTCAATCCTACTTGTTTCGGCCTTAAATCTGATTATATTACGTAAAGAATTACGATTACGTAATGAAAAACGAGTTGCAACGTATTTTTCATCCCAAATCTAATATTTTTTAATGCTTCGTATTTTTACTAAAACTAACAATAAAAATCTTTCATAAAGCGTCAACTTAGTGGTGCGACACATCTAAACTTTAACTTAAGATGGTTGAAAGATTGCACACAAGCGAATCAATCTTTGAAAAATCTTTTCACATCTATTGCATCTAACTACATTTACTTCCATCGTTTTGCAGAAAATCCTCATCAATATTTTTTAAACCTCAATAAAAATTAAAAAAAAAATCGGTCAAGCGATGTCAGAAATTCGGAATTTGAAATAAAAAAAAAAAAAAAACACGATTTCTTAGACCAGTAAGGACTGTATTGAAAAAGTAAGTTATCCACATATTTTTCTTTCAAATTATATAAAAAAATGATGTTTTATTCAAACAAATGGATGATTCTTTTAAACTTGAACATGGTGAAGACCGGATGAAATAATATTATTCTTACATGAATTTGCGACTTTTTGATCGAACACTTTTCATCAAGGTCCGGACAAGTGTTTCATCTCATTTTTTGGACGCCTTAGCCCAATTTTTTGACGTAGGACTACGTCTGTGTTTTCAATACTGGGATACACGTTCGAATTGCGAAAATTTGGAGCGTCACGAAAAATATATAGGTTTTGAACGTTAATAACTAAGTCATTCCACAATTGATTTCCAAAATGTTTGCACCAACCGATCGGGACGTTTTCTTCGCTTCGATTTCAATATTTAAAACTATTGATTTTTAGCATGCAAATAATAAAATTAACGCAAATATGAAGTGATGTCTTATAATATCGATTTTTCATAGTAAATTTACCAAATACACAGTACTTTCCGCGCACAGACTTCATATTTAAGTAACGAACGTCTCCTAGGCAGCCATGAATGTTATATAACGGGTACACCTTCGCATTTTGAATTAGTTGTTCGGTGGTCGTGGAGCTGTGCAGAGTAGGATCTGCAGTTGGATCGTAGCCGGCAGCAGCACTGGCGAGCACTCGTTGCCCAGTTGGCTATTGTTGCCGATGCTCCCGTCAACCTCGCTGCGAGAAACATGGCTGCTGAAGCCTACGATTTTGGCGGGAAAAAGCCGCCCGTGACAACGAGACAAGAATCAACTATTCCACGTCACCTGAAGATGGCCACCCGCAACGACGAGAAGCTGAACCAAGAATACCAAGAAGAAAGCCCAAGTTCAATCGCGAACCATGTTTCTCCCCCATCAACTAAATCCGTCCTTTTCAGGACGACCAAATCAGTTTGCCAACTGAAGAGTTTGTTTGGTGAAAATTTTCTCTTGTGCTGTTTCAAATTAATTTCAATTGCCGCGCCCCGGCTGAACATAGCATTAATTAAACGCTGCGTCCCGGAGTAAATGACAAAGAACGTTGAACAACCAATGAACCAACAGATCCATAATTATCTTCTACGCGTTAGAGATAGTGGCCCTCTTTACCATCGTAGAAAATACAACCGGGACCGTATCATAATTAAGAGCCACCAAATGCTTTCTAAAGAGTGTACAATAGAATTTTCTTGGCCCTTTTCAGGACTGACTTAAATCAATTAGCGGATGGCCCTGATGTGTATGGGAATTCGATTGCTGCGTAGTCCTACGTCACCTTTGCGCACAACCCTATTGGGCTGAACCTTGTAGTTTTTTGAACTCCTGCGCATCAGCTGCTTTACCAGTCTTTTTGAAGACCCTTTTCAATATCGCCCAATAGCGTTCGATGGGCCGAAGCTATGGGCAATTTAGCGGCTTGATGTCTTTCTCAACAGAAGCTATACCCTTTTCCGTGAGCCAATTGAGAGTTGTTTTGGCGTAATGCGACAAAACCCTTCCCGGACCACTGGACTGAACTTTACGAGGACAGCGATATCCCCGAAACGGAGAAGGCCATTTTCACCGAAAAATTTGGCAAGAAGGTGATGGTCTGGCAGGCAATATGCGAATACGGCAAAATACCTTTCCCGTACGTAACATCGGAAACAATGAACACCCACAAAAACATCAAGGAATGCCTCCAAAAGCGTTTATTGCTCATGATCTAGCAGCATGATGGTCTTGTCATATTTTGGCCTGATTTGGCATCATATCATTACGCCAAGGATACAGTAGGGTGGTACAAAAGCCAAAATGTCTGTTTCGTGCCAAAAGACATGAATCCGCCAAATTGCCCGGAGGTACGGCTAATCGAGACTCGTTTAGGGTAGGGAACGGCTTAATCAGGGGTCACTATTTTAATCAGTTGTTAGGAAATAGGTCTATAACTCCTACATTTTCCCAATTATTTCCTTTTTAATGATATGATCATAAGCTTTATCTATTGGGCCAATGATTCGATGTATGAATCATGATTGATTACCAATTTATTACTGTTATTTTGAAGATTTAAAATACATCATCTAGAAACCATCAGTTTCTGACCAGCTGAAGAAGTTCGCTCGAATTTTGCCTTTGCGCATTTTGCATTTGCATCGCGTGTACCGGAGAGCATGTCTTCATCAGCTCTCTCCCACAACTAGGCTTGTTGCCAGAATGTGATGTTGAACATAGAGTAAAATTTATTACATATTTAGATGATCTGAAATCGCTATTTATTTCATATTTCTTCCAGTCGTTGGAGGTTGATCTATGCTAATGATTATATTGTCCATCATCTGGCACTATCATTTGCAATAAAAAATATGTTTCGGAGCTGTCCAATAGTACCCAACGATAAATAATGCTTCGCTGTTGAGCTGCAGCTATGGCATCACTGTTGCTTTTGAGAGACCCATTTCTCTTTTGGTTAACCCTACTTTTCTGGGGGGGGTGTTTGACCAAAGTCTACGCTCCATACAAAATTTCAAAAAATTGTATGGAGAAAAGTCTACGAGGGGGGGGGGGAATCTGAGATTTTCAAAAATGAGTCTACGTGGTTTATGAACAGGCCCTTGGTTAACCATGGATATAGCGCACCGGTAATGTAACGTGAATCCTGCTGTCTCTTGCATTTGTTTATTTTTAAACGAAGCATCCCGTTTGTCGTCACAGTCGCTTTGGTTAACATTTGCGTGAGAGTAAATGAAATAAGAAATACATATTGCCAATCTAAAGATCAATGACAAACTAAAAGTTTGTTCGTGTACGTCTGTCTCAAACCTGCTAGGAGACAAGTTTGTGGTCATAGCAATCGACATGTTTTGGTTGATTGTTTTCGAGAGCGGTTGGGTAAAACGAAGGAGCGGGTTGAGGAAATTGACGTTTGCAGCAAATCGTCAACTGGCCTATTTCATTCCGCCTTTGCACACATGCACAGAATCGCACTCATACAATATTGTTAGTTTATGTACAGATTGAGGAGCTGAAGAAAACATTTTTTTAATCGGAAAGCAATCCGCATGCGTTTAAGAAGTCCCTGCAATTGGGAACTTTATTCCATGGCTATGAAATTTTCTGAGCCTAATGCTCGTTGCTGAAGGTATGTTCCGATAGACCAGAGGTAAGCAGAGGGATTAATGTCTAAATATTGGTAGTTCTAATTATAGATTACCTACAGCTTCATCAAATGTCTCAGGGGCTGACTAGACTGCTTAAAACCCGTCCCGTACCCTAAATTTGCCGGCGGGCCGGTACTAATTAAAAAATAAAAAAAAACAATACAAAATTAAAAATTATTTTTTTTTTTATTTTTTTTTTTTTTTTTATTATAAATAAAAAATAATCTCCCCCACCAGAACAGAAACCACACCGAAAATATAATACGCTGCGCGACGCTTCTCCACACACACCCCACTCTTTTTTCTAACCAAACCCTCCTCTTTTTTTGAAAAAAAATATTTTTTTCACACAAGAGAATATATATTATTATTATAAAAAAAAACCCCCCACAAAAAAACAAAAACAAAAAAAAAAAAACAAAAACAAAATTTTTTTGACCCCCAACACCCACAGAAACCCTCCAAAATTACATTTTTTAAAAAAACGCTGGTTTAAAAGCGTATTTGTCAACACAAATTGTCAACAATGCTTTTCATCGTTTGGATAAGGATTTTGATACGCCCTAGGATCTGGTAGATCAAGCTACCACAAGCATTTGCCAATGTCCACGACTTTTTAACTTCAATTACATGCAAAGCTAAATACCTATTGTCCATTCACTAACAGAATCATACGCCAAACTAACAAACAAATTGTTCTCCTCTTTTCAGTGTCAGCATTCGTTAACGAGGCTGGGCCCGACCGGTTGCGGCTCACGGTGTCCCCACCGGCGCACGTGATAATAACAGCCACCAAGAACACCCCCGTCTACCTACCATGTCACGCCGAAGCCGATGTCGACTCAAACGATTGGGCCGATTCCGACATGGACGGGGATCTGGATATGGACGATATCGAATACGAAAACAACGCCAATGAAGAGGTGGACATACTGAATCCACCTCACGTTGAACGCCAAGGATTCTACGAGGACACGCTTGACCTTCATCATCTTGCCCATGACAATATCAACACCAACGGCAATGACAACGATCTGGAAGAGGAAGACGACGAATACGAGGACGAACAGTCGAGCCGGTATCGACGTTCGCCTTACGGCCGAGACGAGCTGATCGAATACGTATGGTATAGGAATGGTTTGGAATTTTTCAGCACGGCATTTCAAAACCAAAACTATAAACAAACGCACAAGGGGTTTCGTCTGTTTCCGAACGGAACTCTGAAGATACCATACAATCGACAAATGAGTAACATTTCTGCCGGTGTATATCGCTGTAGGGCAAATTTGACTCGTCATGGGAGTGGCTCCATACTGTCAACTGAAAGTGTTGTTACTATAGCATGTAAGTTGCGTTATGATAGTATAGCTGCTATGTTGAGAAATATAATGTATGCCAATTTATTCTAGATTTGGAACGATATAATATACTAATTTCCGAGAACAACACCATCATAGCCAATACCCAAAGGCCATTAGTGCTGCATTGTCCCTTCGAAAGTCATCCACCGGCGAACATTACGTGGATAGTTAATAAGACTCAAATAGCCATATACAATTATGCAAACGGTCCTCATGAGAACAGGCGAGTAAAAGGTTTCATTTATATATTAAAACACATTGCTTTTTCAAAAATCATTACCACCATTACATACCTAGCAATAACTACTTCTAATAAGATCGAACTCAATGCCATTACAGGTACTATCAGTTACACAACGGCAGCTTGCTTGTCACTGATATACGGCCATCGGACGCTGGACGATACCGCTGCAATGCTTCGAATAACTTCGCTGCGAAAAATCTTCGCAGCTACGGATATGTAGTAGCAGTTCAAACACCCAACCAAAAACCCCAACGTCGATTACTGCCAAGAATGCAAACGGAGAACCTAAACGTTCGAATCGGCACTACCCTGAAACTAAACTGTGCTGGAGAGAGCGGTCGTCCCCAGTGGATGTTTACTCCTCGTCAAAGTAAAATTCCGATCAATCTAGACAACTTTACTTATCAGCTACTTTTCACCAATGTTTCCGTCGACAAGCACGAAGGAATCTACAATTGCTCTCTCGGTACTGATTATCAGTTGTACAATGTTACGATTCTGGTGCCACCAATGTTCCTCAACAATATGACCTCATACACATCCTCGGTTGTCGCTTCCATGTCATTTAATTGTAGTGCTAGCGGAAATCCTCCTCCCAAGATTACGTGGTTCAAAAATGGCCGAGAAATCAAAAATAGCTATATTGTCCATTACAACTATCCAATTCTACGGATCAATACAATTGATCCGGAAGATGAAGGTCTTTACCAATGTATTGCCAAAAATGAAGCAGGAGAAGCTAGCGTTTCGATGTACCTTTCGATAAGAGACAAAGAACGATATCGACGTTTATCGCGTCGTCCTGAAAGCATCCAGTGTTTTCCAGTTGACACCACTAGTTTATACGTACGATTCGAACGAGGATTGCAGCACATCAACACAGACTATGCCATGTATTACCTGGCATCGGGCAGTCCCTACAGCTGGTTCAGTTCCCCTCCGACGCAGTTGCTGACCAACAATAGTCTCAAGATAACCGGTCCCATGGTGGTCCCATTCCGAAACTATACCGTCTATTTGCGAACGTGTTCGGTGACAAGCGTTCCCGATGCGGAGAATACGGGACCTGCCGGCAAGAAACAGGTCATCCCATCGAAGCTGTCTAAGGGAGTACAATGTACTTCCCAAGGAGGTAAGTGAAATAGTTAATGCTTGTGGGATTTAAAGATAAGGAGGCCTATTTTGCGTGGCGTGTGAGATGAGACGACTCGTTCTCACCTACGGGGTGAGAATTGTTGCCTCGTATGAGGGGATGCTTCCTTTGATTTGCACGGAGAATCACCTCACCCTGTCACGTCTAATAATGAACTCAGATTTGTTACTTTAAAGTCTAGTATCTAGTTTAATATTTTTCAAAAGTAGTTATTATCAGCTATCAGCATAGCATTCTGAATGCATAGTTGTTTATTGACAGATTTCGACGTCTGTAGAGTATAATGTTGGTATAACTGGCAAATTAGTCCTCTCAAGATTGACATCGAATCTCAAATAATAACTATTCTGCCGGTGGACGCATAATTGTCCCGAGTTGAAAATCATCTACCCGTGTGAGCTACAGTATTAGAATCATTAAGCTTGGGTCCGAGCTTAGGACCGGTGTGCTAGTAATTCCTGAGCCAAAAAAAATATTCTTTTTCTTCATGACTATCCAGCTGCTGGTATAACGCTCTCTACAGATCAAAAAAAGAAAATGCATTTTTGAAAAAAAAAAACACGGTCTACACACTAGCGCAGCGGTTCTCAATATTGTTTCGGTTGTGACCCACTTTTAAATATTTCATGAGCTTTAGTTTCTTGAAATTAATAAGGTAAAAAAAAATCTGTATTCGAAAGGCCCACAACAAACCTTGTGCGAGCTGGACCTAGTTAGGACCGTTATAAACCCAAGCAATACTTTGTACTTGCTTCTTTAATAGCTCAACATTTGATCTCGATCGATTGTGTTGCAGGCGATGAAAAGATCACCCATGAATTCCGCATGGTATTGCCCTCCTTTGTAATTGGTAACAGACGGCGGCCTAGAATTTGGGAGCGCAACTTGTAGGCGGCGCTCAATAGCGTGATTGCTGCAGTCCAGCTTGTCACTCTTCTACATGGGACACACGATACCTTCCATCCAATCCTCCGATAAATACTCTTCCTCCCAAATCTTGGTAATTCCCAGTGCAGCTCGCTTAGGAGTTGGTCAATACCAGAAGCTTTGTAGTTTTTAAACCGACCAATTACCTCCTCGACTTCCTGGAGGGTTGGGGTAGAAATTCTGTTAGCTTCAGCGCTAGTTCCTAGATTTATTACCGTGCCGCTTTCATTTGCTGTAACATTGCCGTTCAGGTTGCTCGTCAAAGTACTGCTTCTACCTTTCGATAAACTTCAAACTCATCTGTGAGAAGGTTACCATTTTTGCAGGATTGTGGCATCCTTACAACGTGTCCCGCCCATTGTACCCTTCCAGCTTAAGTGACTTTCTGGATACTGGGTTTGCCAAAGAGTTGCGCCAGCTCGTGGTACATTCTTCTCCTCCGTACACCATTTTCATATACACCGCGAAAGATGGCCTAAGGACACGTCGTTCGAAAGCTTCAAGTGCTTGTATCTCCTCATCGAGCATTGTCTTTCTTTGGCACGCATGACGTTACTCGACGAGGCCCCTAGTTTTTTCGCAACATCCCGAACGGAAGTCGCTGGTTTTCACTTGTAGGCATCCCTGATCTTTTTATCGATATCCGAACTAACAGGACAGGATTTCCGACCACACTTCGGCGCATCTTCAAACGTACACTGTTCTCTATAATTCATAATCGCAGATCGTACCGCTCCGACGCTTACACCCTCTTCCTTGGCCAATTTTCTCAAAGAGAGTCCGCTCACAGTGCACCATTTGTGTACGATACTTTTTCGTTGTTCCGGAGTAAGACTGCGCATTTTGATAGGTTACACAAAACTGAGCACTTTTTTGATGCTATGTTATTCAGAAATGTGCAAACAAAAGGACGCAGCCAAAACATGTTAAAATATTTCATTATATTCAAAGTGACCGTTAAAATAAGGTGTGCTTATACTTTCTGGAACAGTCGTTAATAGTATCGTATGCGGCCATGAAATCCACGAATAGGTGGTGCGTAGGAGCTTAATATTTTCACGACACTTTTGGAGGATCTACCGCGATGTAAAGATTTGGTCTGTAGTCGATCGCCTGTCCAAAAAGCCGGTTTGATAACGCTTGCGCAAATAAAAACACAATTTTCGAATAGATAAAAAAAAAAAAGGGTAGCAGATATCAAAACAAAACAAATTTTCATGGATTCCTGTATTAATTCATAATTTTTCAAAAATCACTCCATTCCCTGTGGTAGTTGGACGGAATTTTGGCCATAGCCCCGGATAGAAAGATGTTGGCATATTCTTCGACGCTCGCCCCGAAATTTTTAATTGAAGGCAACTGGGGCACGTTGGGGGGGGGGGGGGGGGTTATTCTAGGGGACGACTGGGATCTTCAAACGATCGCTCGGTAGTTCTCAAATTCCAACTTGTCACCCTTTTTGTATATTGGACAAATAATTCCCTCTTTCCACTGCTCCCGTAGCTCTTCTGTAGTTAAGGATAAGTATAGGAATATTGAGATTAATATGGGAACATTACAATACATTTGTATTAAACAAACGAAAAAATTAAGAACCCTTCATTTTTATTTATATTAAAACCATCCATTTTATTCTGAGTTCATCTTACAAGGTTAGATAAATCTTTAACCAAAACTTAGGGACTTGAACGTGCTTACAACGACGAACCTGCTGCCGTTTTTCATTACAAATTTTAAATACAATACATACATTTTATACACTACTCATGCTTATCTAAAATCACGCATACCATCACTATTGTTTCTAAACCGCTAACATTTGTTTTACAGTTCCTGTACTATCGATATTTCTGTCAAGCGGAATCTTCATCTGGTGGCCGCGGTTTACCGGTGTTGAACCAACTGCCTACACAATTCAGCTCAAACACAACGATTCCTCCAGTTTACCCTTCGATGCTCATCAAATCAATGGAACCGTCCAGATCCTGGACGACTACATAACCCATGAAGAAGTGGAACCACTGTTGACCAGCATCAATGTCAGTGTAAAGGAAATCCGTGAAAATGTACTCGAAGACACGACTGGGAAAAAACGGCGCAAACGTCGCCGACGAGCTTTCGACATGGGACGGAATCGGAAACAGATATTTGAATCGCTCACCGGTACACAGTTGGATTTGGAGACGGCTGGCGGTAATGTTGGTGTTTCAGGCCAGGACAAGCATGATATTAAGTACCACCAGGTGTTGATCACACAAATCAAGGTTCGCGGCAACGTTACCGGAATTTTCATTCCGAACACAAAATATCTCAACGTGCGTATACTGGGCTCCGTTACTCCCGACGGAGAACCTATGCTGCAGGATCTTCACTACATTCAATGGAAAACAGTAAGAGAACGTGTATATTTCAAGTAACTTTAAATGTATGACAAACATATTTCTTTTTAGATTGATTCATCTATTCGACGTCCTGATGCGGTAAATCGCTTCCAAACCAACCACGTCGATGCCCGCAGCGTTCAATTTACCTGGAGCCGGTTCATTGCAACAGATCTCAGCAACAAATGTTTGACGTTGTGTTATAAGAATGTCAACCATGACGTTTTCATCAGGGGTGGTTCGAACCGAATTAATTGTGTGAACATGTGAGTCCGTATGGAAAAAAATAATTGGAAGATAAAATCATTTCCCCAGATGCCGTTGAATATGTTCTGGATAAAAATGTAATCTTATTTTTCAGACCAAGAGATGCAACGCATTACAATTTAGTGGGCTTACAACCTTTCACATTGTACAAAGCGTTCCTGAAGCCATGCCATTCAAAGGAGCCAATCAGCGATGTGCTGGACTTTCAAACCAAACAGGATGGTAAAGTTATCAAACTTCTATTAATATTACGCTCATTTTAATTGTAATTCTTCTGGTTTTAGTCCCTGGACCAGTTACTAACCACGCGTTGACACGAAAGGATGGAATAACATTATCGTGGGGACCACCGGAAAATAGAAATGGTCTGCTCCAGGGCTATCTAATTCAATGGATAGACAAAGATAGCGTTAACCACTCCGTGAATCTAACTATTGAGGCAAATCAGTTTACGTTTCCAAATGTTTCGACGGACGATAAAATCAATATCTCTATCATGGCAATTGGCAGCACTGGAATTGGCATTCCGATCTATGTGAACCTACTGAGTCACGTGGAAGTTCCTATTGAAAACGAGCCTGAAGTGTACATCCCTTGGATCGAGATAGGGATTGGTTCATTCACGGTCATATGTCTTCTTATGTTTTGTTGTCTGCTGGTAATACATAGAAAAAACTGTAAGAAACCACCTCGAAATCAAGCCACAGTCGTCACAGCAGCGGCATTACAGATGCACTCTATCAACTGTAATGCCGACCTTCACGAGATGCAAACGCTTATCGGAACATCAGAGCAACTACCAGTATTAATACCAAACGGAAAATATAAACAACCTCAACCTCAGATACCCCTCAATCATCAACCATCTGTTAACACATTTGGAAGTGTTCGGATCTCTCATGCCAACTCGAATCCTTCCAATAATCCTGAAACTCAAAACGGAAAATCTCAACTCCTATCCTCGAACAAGAACGGACTTTTACAACAGACAACCATTTCTTCCTCAGCTGACACTAGTTTACTTCCACCCCAACAACCAGCAGTATCCTCACACATTTTAGGTAGCAATATAAGTATACCGTTGAGCTCTCATTTAAAAGCTAGCGAAGTTCCCGACATGGAACTAGAACCGATACCTAACTCCACTAATAGTAATAGTATTTATCATAGTACTAATAGTAGCTATCACAATAACGACGGGCACTGCGAGCCAGGTGCTTCAACGGGAGGCTATAGCATGAGCGGCAGATGCACGCACATGATTATGAGTACGGGTGAACCAAATCAACTGCAACCGAAACATTCCTATAGAACAACCACAGCTACTGATACTTCTACTTCACCTACCATGATGGCCATAAGCACTACCACCGCGGAACACGTGCCAAGTTCTGTGGCTACCTCGACGTCGCTCTCCTCTGCTTCGAACTGTTCGACAACATCGGCCGGGTCGAATGGCTCGACAATGTCCTCCTGTTCAGTTCAATCTCAACAACAACAACTGCCGCTGCAGTATCAGCAACAGCATCGAACCTCAAAATATTGCACCAGTAGTAATGGCAGCAACAATCCGATTGGTGCTGATCTCGCTGCAGCGGTACGGATTACAGATAATCCACAGGTGAGTGTTTTTCATGAAGTTATACGCCTAAGGATGGGAACGTTTTATTTTTTTAGGTGAAGAGAAGCAATATATTATTTGATTTCTACAAATTCAAACGAACGATGAGACGATTATAATGACTAAGTTTGTGATTTGTTTATGTATCTTTCAGCAAGGCCAAATGTAATAATATTTATAATGCTATGGGAGCTTTAGGGTTAATCAGTTTTTACGGTAGCCCTAAATCTTAATTTCAGTAATAATAATTAGAGCTTTTATTTACCGATTCTTTGGATCTCGTATTTACGCTTAGTTGTCATGCTACTATCAAACTTTATAGGGTGGCACTCTTTCTGCTTTCATAAATAATTGCGCCTATTCTAAGCGCCATATAGGGTGAGACGAATCGAAGAATCGCGTGAGCTAACAATTGTCGAATCGAATTAGGCTCTTAATTTGATGAACAGGTGACAGTGACAATGTATCAACTCACCCGGCAATTCTCACTTCGTAAGTGGGAACAACTCGTTTCGAAATCACACAGTTTTCTGATGGCGTATTTTATTATTTATTAACACACCCCATTGTGTGAGAAAGGTTGGGCAACCGTAGAGTTGTCATTTTAATGATGGACTACTACATCAATTTTGCCAGTTCCTGTCATTTTCTTCTAGACCATTTGGCCCCAGATTATACCAACAATCAATAGGAAACTAGCGATTTAAAATTGGTTCACTTCTTTAGAACCACTCTGGTCCCAAGTACACCTTTTTTCAGTAGTTATATTTCGTATCGATGTGCTTAGCTTTCTTTTCCGTACGGCCGCCTAAGATGAGCGCAATGCAACTCTGATTATCCTGATGGACGACAATCGGAAAATCCAGAACTTCACCAATGTCTGACATCAACTTCCTGATCCATTGCACCTGCTGCAGGCACTCTGCTAACTCGATATATTCGACTTCGGTGCTCGAAAGTACCACACTCTTCTGTTTATGGCAGCCCCATCCAATAATGTCACCGCCGAACTTGAAAAGATAACCCTAACTGGACTTTCTATCGTTGACTTCACCAGCCCAGTCGGCATCTACGAAACACTTCAGACATAGCTCTGCGTCGATTGAGCCTTTAGGTATCGCAATACCCGCTTGTCTTCGTTCCAGTCCGCATCTGTTGGTGCTGTAACACGCCGCCCGAGAATCGAAGTTGCAATTGGTATATCCAGCTTTGGCAAGCTCCTACGAGACTTTGTTAATGATTTGCAGTTTGAAGTCGGCTAGTGTTCTCCTCCGTTTTTTAAAGAAGCCGGGATCCATCGGAAGTTTCAAAATTTTCGCATCCTGTATTCTGAACCTTTCTAGAACGCGACACACAGCCTGTTGATTAATGCGATACTGTCTGCTCTCCAATTGAATTTGCATACCGAGAAAGAAGGTCAAGTTGCCCATAACGGTGATCTTGAATTCACTGATCAGGGAATGAACCACCTCTTTAAACTCATCTTCAGTAGCGCAAATAACAATGACGTCATCGGCATAGATCAAAATAAATACGTACTTGCCTGATTCCCCCCGAATGTAGAGGCAAGGGTCAGCTTTCGATTGATGAAACCCCATTAGCTTCAGTACCTCGTCAATCTACTTGTTCCAGACATAGGCGGCTTGTTTGAGCCTGTACAAGCTACTGCGTACTGAGCCCATACCATGTAGCAAACTAGCCTTCGATCATCGCTTTCGTAGCCCAGTGATTGCCGCATATACAGCTCCTCCTGAAGCTGTCTGTATAGATACCCAGTTTTGATGTCAATCTTCTGCTAGACTACGGGAGCAAAGATTTGATTTATTTGATTTGATGCGGGAGCAAAGATTTGAATTTCTGGCAAAAACCTTGCGCTACGAGTCGCGCTTCATAGCGCACAAGTTTACCGTTTTGGTCACTTTTGCGCAAGTAGACCCATTTGCATGCGGTAGGTTTGCAAGGGAAACTCTGCTAGTTCCCACGTACAGTTATCCGATCGTATTTCGTCGTCCATTGCTGCTTCCTACTAGACGCTCTTTGTACAAGCAACTGCTTTACGAAACGTTTTTATGTTCTACTGTGTTATGCTGCAACAGGTAAACTCCTTCTTCATACCTTACCGGCGGTATTGCAGCGTTTGATTTCTGCGGACGTCCAACTGGTGGTACTTCTTCTGCTTCATCCATTGGAATCATTTGGTCATCATGTTCCGAAGCATCGCGAATATCTTCACGTTCGAAACGAAACCCTTGCACTAAAGCAGCTTCGTCATTGTCCCACCCATAGAACTCATCCTCTGATTCACCAGACTCCAACACATCTAGTACCACTGTTATCATCGGACTTTCGATGACTGTCAACTCCACTGCTAAACTGTTAGCTGGCGTTGTCTGCTCTTCCGGTTTGAGTCGATTTTTATTCATTTTTGATCTCCAAAAATCGAACGTCTCAACTTATCTGGATCTGACCGGTCGCAAGGTTGAGCATCCTTCTTCTCAGCATTTCAAGCTTATTGCTTTCACAATTAGCTTATTGCTTGCTCTCAACTTAGTGTTTGTTGCGAGGGAATCGGAATATCTAATAAAACGCGGTGAATTAATTAAAAGAAAAGCGGACTGTATTAATTTGATTTGGATAAGAAAAAACGTGTTTGATCTTGAATGATCGGCAGTCGAATGTTCTCGATACGTCGTTGATATTCGTCAATGTTGGTAGCACCGGGCGATGAGGAATGTGACAGCTGGTTGTGCGGGTAGTGTGAACGCGCACCAACAGAATAGGGATGGACTCCACGCGAACATCAACCCGGCCCTTGAGGCGGATGCCTCAATTCAATGGAAGCGGAACTAGCTTGTGAACCGCTCGTTGATATTCCTTCTGTCCACGACGTACGGTAACGGTGCGTACGATTCCGTACTGATCCGGATGGATTGCGACAATCCTAGCAAGCTCCCATGCCGTAGGCGATGTATTCTCGTTCTTGATTACGACCAGACGTCCCGGATCTAGATTCTGCTGAATTGCTTGCCACTTGTTCCGAGGTTGAAGTGTGGCAATGTATTCGTCTCTCCATCGTGCCCATATATCATCTACGTAGCGCTGGATGCGTTGCCATCTGTCCAGACAGCCTTCCTTGATGTGGCGAACATCTGGTTCCGGTAGCAGATTGAGCGGCTGGTTGATGATGAAGTGCCCTGGTGTAAGGGCTTCGCAAGAGTCCGTCGATGTGGAAAGCTGGCACAAGGGACGCGAATTTAAACACGCCTCGATTTGCGATAAGATGGTCGAAAGGCTCTCGTACGTCAGCGTCGTGTTTCCGAGTACAGCTCGGAGATGCTTTTTCATGCTCTTCACCGCCGCCTCCCAAATTCCTCCCATATGGGGGGCAGATGGAGTGATGAACGTCCATTTCACCTTCAGATCCGACAGGTACTGACTCACAGCTTGGTTGAACTCAGGTGATTGCAGGTGTTCTCGGATGCTTCGATCTGCACCCACGAAGTTGGTTCCGTGGTCAGACCAGATTTCGCTGCAAAGTCCACGACGACCACAGAAGCGCTTGAGAGCAGCCAAGAAGGCACTTGTGGACAGATCTGAAACTGCTTCTAGATGTACTGCCTTCGTTGCAAGGCAAACAAAGACTGCCACGTAGCCCTTTGTGTACTTAGCAGTTCTTAGATTGGAGGTGCGAAGAAGGATCGGGCCAGCGTAGTCCACACCACAATGCACGAACGGGCGAGCCGGAGTCGTCCGGACTGAAGGCAAGCTTCCCATTAGTTGTGTTGCAGTTTTCGCTTTCATCCGATAGCAGCGTGTGCAGCTCGCCACAAAACCACGTACCACTGTTTGGCAGCCAACGATCCAATATCTCTGGTTGAGTGTTGCGATCATCAGAGTTGGCCCTGCGTGCAAATTTCGAAGGTGTACTTCTGACAGAAGCAGCTTGGTGTACCGGTGCTCCTTCGGTATAATAACTGGATGGCGGACGTCATACGGTTGGTTGGAATTGTGAAGACGGCCACCAACTCGCAGAGTTCCATCAGCATCGATGAAGGGAAACAGAGTCTTTAATTTACTATTGCCTGGAAGCGAAGTGTTCTTGACCAAACAATCAATATCCTTCTGAAAATAGTCGTGTTGAGCTGCTCGCGCCAGTTGCAAGCATGCATCGTTGATTTCCTTTGGGGTGAGCAGTTCCTTCAGCCAGGCTGCACCGTTTCGTCGAGCCAGGCCATTGTGGCGCAGACGGTTGATCCAACACAAAATACGCCGAATGTGAGCCAGATCAGAGTAACGATTGAGTAACAAAGTAAGTGTTTCGTGGCCACCTCTAGGTGGTGGTACGGCGGTAGCAAAGTGACACGACACCGTCATGCGTTGCTCTAGTAACTCGATGTCTTCAATCGGCCCTACTGATGATGATGGCCATTTATCTTCTGTTTCGGAGAGCCAGGTGGGGCCCCTCCACCATAATGGATGTACCAAAAGTTCAGAAGGTGTGATGCCTCGTGAGGCACAGTCGGCCGGGTTATCTGCTGATGACACATGACGCCAGTGCTTCCTGGGCAGATGTTGCAAGATCTTGGAGGTGCGATTGGCCACGAACGTTTTCCACTTTCTTGGCGGTGACGAGAGCCAGTGAAGCACGATCTCCGAATCGCTCCACGCAAATAATTCCACCTCCAAATGTGAGAATGAATCCATCACCTTGATCATCAAGTCGACGAGTAGTTCGGCTGCTAGTAGCTCCAGGCGTGGTAGTGAAATTTGAAGGATGGGAGCCACCCTGGTCTTAGCCGCCACCAAATTAGTTACAATTCTTCCTTCTTGGTTCACAGAGTGTGCGTAGACGACAGCAGCGTACGCGGCTTCGGATGCGTCCGCGAAACCATGAAGTTGGAGTTTGCCTTGATAATGCGGAATCCATCTCTTGATCCGAATCCTCTCGATCTGGTGCAGCGTTTCCTTTAATTCGATCCACTCTCCTAGAATGAAGGCTGGAAGTGGATCGTCCCAACTCAGGTCATAGAGCCACAAATGTTGGAACAATATTTTCATTCGAATGATTACCGGTGCAATCCAGCCGAAAGGGTCGAAGAACTTTGACGAGTCGGACAGCAATTGACGTTTGGTATTTACGCTGTCGATGTCGAAGGTGAGCTTGAAACTGAAGACGTCCTCTTGAGGTGTCCATCTGATTCCCAGTGCCTTAACCGAATCATCTTCAGTTTGTGTTAGCGAAATGGGTTCATTTTGAATGGTGTCGCACTCCAATAGCTGCGGTTCATTCGTGCT
The DNA here is from genome assembly GCA_024533555.2 of Aedes koreicus. Taxonomy (NCBI): domain Eukaryota; kingdom Metazoa; phylum Arthropoda; class Insecta; order Diptera; family Culicidae; genus Aedes; species Aedes koreicus. The sequence continues at coordinate 126,649 of JAHHFK020004111.1, read as the reverse complement.
CCATTTTCGCAGAGAAAAGCCAGCGCTTCCAAGTACCTCGGTGATTTCGTTAAGGAGAATTTTCGCTTCGTCGGTGGAATCTGCCCCCGAGAGCAGGTCATCCACATAAAAGTTTTTGGGAATCCGCTCGGCTGCTAGTGGGTGTTTTTTCTTATTGTCTTCAGCGACCTGCTGCAAGGCCGCCAAAGCTTGATACGCCGCGCTCGCCGTACCGTAAGTAACGGTCAATAAGCGATAGTGGCCCAGAGGTTGGTCCGGACTATTTCGCCACACTACCCGTTGGAAATCGGCATCTTCCATAGCTACGCGAATTTGCCGATACATTTTCACGATGTCAGCGATAAAGGCGATAATGTACGTGCGCCAGCGAAGGTAAACATTAAAGAGAGACTCGTTCACATTTGGGCCCACTAGCAGGCGGTCATTCAGTGAAACTCCGGAAGCACTCTTGCTCGAGGCGTCGAACACGACACGTATTTTCTTCGTCGTATTTTCGTCTTTCCACACTGCGTGATGCGAAAGATAGAACGATTTTTCCGATGCGACCGCCACTTCGTCTGGCGGTATTTTCTCCATGTGGCCGAGAGCCTCATACTCAGCCATGAACTGTTGATAGTGTTGCTGTAGGTCTTGATCGATGCTGAACTTCCGCTCCATGGACTTGAACCGCCGGATGGCAGCAGTAATCGATTCACCTAGTTCTGGCTTGGTACAGTCGAAGGGTAGGCGAACTATGTATCGCCCTGATTCAGTCTGGGACAGGGTGGAGTGGAAATGCTCAACAGCACGTTGCTCATCCGGAGTAAACTGCTTGGTTTTAGGCACCTCCTCGACTTCCCAGAATTTTCGTAGAGTTTGGTCCAAGTTGATTGATGTCGGTAGACCGAGTATCGCACGACCCTCGGTGGAATGCGATGTGTTGAAGTGGCCACCAACCAGGTAGCCGAAGACGGAGTTTTGTGCAATGGGTATGCCACGACCGTCGTATAGCTTGCCCGGTTCTAGAATAGAAAAGAAGGCTTCGATTCCTAACAAAATGTCAATCTTACCGCGCTCATTGTAGCCTGGATCTGCGAGAGGTGCCTTGGCTAAGGCATCAGCATCGACGTCAAACTTTTGACATGGTTGATCCGGAACCAACTGGTTCAGGATTAATGCATCCACCACGATGACGACACGGTCGTCGAATCGCGATGCTATCTGTAGCGTGACTGCTCCCGTTGTCTTGCTGGGTTTCCCATCGGTGATACCGCTGACGAGAATGCTGGCATTTCGCCTCTCCAGGCCAAGACGTTCGAAGGCTTGCTTGCTGATCAACGAATTCATACAGGCAGAGTCCACCATTGCCCGTACTTCATACAATACCTTGTTCCTTCCGAACACCTTCACAACAGCCGTAGGCAGCAAACTGAGGAAGTTCACTGAACAGCTGGTTTTGAGATCCGCGACATACGATGCCACCGAATCCGCTTCTTTCGGCTCTTCTGCTGTAGTTTTATGCTGCTTCACAGCTGCTGATTCTTCGAGCTGGCCGGAACTAGAGGCAGAGCTGATTCCACTTGTGCAGAGCAATGAATGATGCTTTTGCTTGCACTGTTTGCACACTACGGTTGAGGTGCAATTCTTCACAATGTGAGTTGCTTTGAGGCAATTAAAGCAGAGCTTAGCTTGCTGGGTGAATTCTCGTCGATCATTTACCGGCATCCCTTTGAAGCCGGGGCACTGGTATATGGTGTGAAGCTCTGAGCATTGCGGGCAGGATTGCTGGGTACTTGCGTGAAAGCTTTGGATGATTTTGCTTGACGAAGCGGTCTTGGTGTGTTGGTCCATACGCCGGTCTTGCTCCTTCTTAATCGTCATGTCAGTTCCCTTCTTGGAGAAGGATGCGCAGGTTTCCAAGGCATCGCATCTTCGCTCGAGGAACGTGACGAAATCCTGGAAGCTAGGATACTCCACATCGACTAGCTTTTGTGCCCACAACGAACGGGTTTCACGGTTAAGTTTCTCCAACAGCAAATGTATCAACCACGGGTCACGAGATTCGTACGGTTCGCCTAGAGCCTTGAGCTGTCGTACAATTTCATCCGAGGTCGATGCAATTTTACGGAGTCCCACGAGTGTTGGCGCAGTAACTGGCGGCTGGTCTACAAATTCCTTCACAAGTGCCGCGACAGTATACTTCTTCTTATCGTAGAACTCGTTCAGTTTGTCCCAAACTTCTGCGTAATTGGCATCGGTGATAGTGAACGCACTAACCAACTTCTTGGCTTCTCCGTCCAGGTGTGAGAGCAAGTACTGCAGCTTCACGGAATCCTTTATGTTCCTCGAATGAATGCAACTTTCGAACAGGTCCTTGAAGGAGGCCCATTGCTTTCGGTCGCCGTTGAAAACTGGTAGCGTGAAAGTTGGCAAGCGCACCTCGAGCGGAACTTGGCCTCCGGACGCTTGAGCGTCAGCGATCGGACTGGAAATGCTCACGGAACCAACCTGGCCAGCCAACTGCGACACATTATTCGAGGCTGCAGCCTGGGACGTCATTAGCAATCGTTGTGACTCGATCAGCAACATGATTGCATCCTTCAGATCACACGATGGTTCGACGATTGTTGCTTCGCTGCTTCTTTGGGGGTTATGTTCGCCGAGTAGCTTGATGTAGCGTCCTTTCACAGCGTAATACATTTCCTCGAACTCCAAACGATGATTGAAAATCGAGCTGACTTCTTGGAGCGCTTGATACTGCTCTTCCACTTCCGATTGCACTTTGTCGAACTGATCAAAGAGATCTGTAAGTTTGTTCAAGCGCTCCTGGATCTCGCCGGCAGGAGGCTGTCTTCTTTCTACCGCGTTCGCATTATTCTGCTCCCATTTCATGCGCTCGAAAAGCACATCGCGACGTTTTCGAATTGCTTCCATAGCGAGTCGTAAATATCCGGCGACGAAGGTCCAAAATGTTGCGAGGGAATCGGAATATCTAATAAAACGCGGTGAATTAATTAAAAGAAAAGCGGACTGTATTAATTTGATTTGGATAAGAAAAAACGTGTTTGATCTTGAATGATCGGCAGTCGAATGTTCTCGATACGTCGTTGATATTCGTCAATGTTGGTAGCACCGGGCGATGAGGAATGTGACAGCTGGTTGTGCGGGTAGTGTGAACGCGCACCAACAGAATAGGGATGGACTCCACGCGAACAGCAACACTCACAGGTCCAACGAATGCAATAATCCACCACCTTCATGCCGACTGCTGAATCTCTCTTCTTTATTTCACCTAACACATCCGGATCTCTGTGTCCCAGGCGACGATGCTATGTTTGTTGGCAATTCTTCGAATGCTCTCGCGCCTTCGCCTGCAACTAGTGATCATTTGGGAATCGCAGAAAGTACATGTTACATTTCCTGTTGCCTACTGCAACCACAGCTGTCTCGTAAACCAGCTTGCAGACGGAACCGTCGAATTCTGCCCGCACACCTTTCGAAGCAAGCTTACTAACTTTTCCTCTAATGTTCTTCATAAGGTTCTGCACAGATTGATTAGCAACGATATTAGACGCTCTTGTCCAACCTCTTTGGAGCTTTTCCACTGTATCAGCTGGCTGAATATGGTCACGAAGATACCTCTTGACCAGAACCCCAAATCGTTCGATGGAACGAATTTCCGGACAATTTTGGGGATATGTACCAGTCCATGGTCAACTTAGCTTAATGAAACGGGCCAGAATATTACAGGATTGTCATGTTGACGAATCACCAGCATTTTTTCAAGCATTGATTGACGTAAATAATGTATTCCTTGCTCCATTTACGTTCGTAAATTTACCGCAAGAGGAAAATTCTTGCCAGACCATCGCCTTTTCACCATTTTCACGAATCGTGTAATATTGCGATCCCGGTAATGCTTTACAGTCCAACTTCAAATACGCTTCGTCGTTTATCATGATACAATACTTATTCTTTTGGTAAACTATGTCATATAATTTCTGCGCCCGTAGTTTTACGCTGGCTGCTTGTGTAGGACTTCTTTTTGGCTGCTTCTGCTTTTGTACGTCTTCAGCTTCAATCTCTCTTTGGCTCGTTGAACGTTGGTCTTCGATGTGTTCAGCTTTGAGCCAAATCGTGAACGCGGCCGCTTTTGCCTTAGAAAAAGCTCGTCCGATTTTGTTGTCCAATTTGGGGTTCGCTCCTTTTTTTTTGTCCACTTCGTAGCAGGTTAGCAAGGGAATACTCCTCCCTGCACTTCCGGATCGCAATAGCACCGCTATAACGCCAACGTTTTCCAGATTCGCCAACTTTCTTAATAATAATTCTGGGATAGTGCTCCGCTTGTGCACGAAATCTTTCCCATCTCTCGAAATGCGCGTGAAACTTTGCTGTCAGTTGTGTTCGGTTTGGTGTTTGGGTGTAAGCAATGAGATGGAGACTAGCCGAATAAACACGTATGTTTAAATGGCAGCGTTAGAAAAGTGTGCCCTTATTTTCTGGGACAGTCTATATGCGACGTCGCACCCGAATCTATTAACCACGACCGCGAGCGATTTTCGTTCGTTTTCTGCCGCACCTTAAATGTGAATGAGGCTTAGTCGTTTTCGCGCATTTGTCACACTTTTTGTTCTTGCTTCGGCTTCTTATTTTTCTTCACGACATTTTCACCACCCTTGTTCTGCGCTAGTTACTTCTTATAGCTCCTCCATCTCGTAAATAAATTGCTCCATATTCTGGCATTCTCGAAAGTCTGTGCTGCAAATCTCCTTCAATCGCTTTGTGATGATGCTTTTTTAGAGCTTCCCAATATGCTTTTCGCAGTTATTATCACTATGATGAGATAGCGCTGCCCGTCTTCTCATCACTTTCATTCCAATCGGTGGTGATCGAAGTCGCAAAGGCACCTGGAGAAACGTATTTCCACGTTTCTTCCCTCATCATTAACATTTGGAATAGAGTGAACGCCCACGATCGATAGTTCCTGCAATTCGATCGGACAACTCCTACTTTCGAAAAGTCAATTTTGTCGCGAAAAAAAAACTAACCGCGCCGCGCACTCTAAAACTTCCTAGCTTTCACTGGCCGCAATGCTGAACCCATAACCTGTTGAAGGTAGTAAAGACACATGTGTGAACTTGATCGGTGCAGGATAGAATGTTCGGGGTTTTTTTTTCATTAGGGCGAATCCAACATTGAGAGACATTCTCCGGGCTCACTCTCTTTCATTCATTACAACGCCATTATAAAACTTTCGAGGCATTCTTTAGTAGAAATAGAAACACAACAGTGCTGGTTAGCATACTCTACAAATAGTAGAATGAAAAACGTAAAGGTGATTGGAATATGAATGAAAGAGAAAGTAGTCAGAGAGAGTCTCAGTAGATTCGCCCTAATGAAAAAAACCCTAAAATGACTTTTTATACAGTAGCTACTTTTTATTCCAGCGGAAGTATTATTGTCAAAGTAAAAAGATTGCCAGATTGGCAGTCAGAAATAAAGCGTTGGTGTATTAGGCGAAGGGTTCAGCAAAAAGTGGCTACATGAGTCTAAAAAAACGTGAGCACCGTAACATGTGAAACACATATCAGTCCCATCTTTGCTTGATTTCCTATTCAGATAATATAGGAGCAAAATAGTTTACTTCCTATTCAGCATTGTATAACAATAAGCTGCCTCAAACTATATTGTTTTTCATATATTCCTATTCTTTTATCTCATTACAGTATTCAAAGAACAAAACAACGCCAGGAGGATACCACTCTCCAACAGCCGTACTGAACACTTCGCTATTCGATAGTAGTCAACGTAGATTATTAGATTTAACAATAGATAGTAATAGTATAGAACCGTACGACGATGATGTAACTAACTGTGATCAAAACGACGATGCTAACCAATTGAATACCTCTACCAATAACCCCCTGAGTGCCGAACAGCACCAGCAGCAGCAACTGTCGGTGCGGATGCGGTTAGCTCCGGCGTCCAGAAGCTATCCGAACGAGGAATGCAACAACAACGAGCAGCAGACAGCCAGCGGTGTACTCAATAGCTTCCACAGTGACTGCATTCGGTTGCAGCCACATCCTCAGCAAATGCTCAATTCAAACGGTCCATGCAACCACAACGAGTGCGACATTGTCGATCCGGATGACGACGACGACGAGCACCATCTGGAAGACCTGGATAATTCGTCGTCGCTACTGAACGAAAGCAGTATCAGCACAAAGCCACTGCACCAACAGCATACCTCCAGCTGGAATTTCCGGCGACCCATTGTCGGACCGAACGGTTAGTTACATTATCACAGCATTCGTCGGCAAGATCATCATCATTTATCACCACCACCACCATCGACCGATCAACAGTTTCGAACATGTGATCGCCAATATCCCAACAGAGTAAGATGACCCATATGCAAGCACTAATAATCTAATCTCAATCATACTTTGGCTACAAGGAATTTATATGCAAACCGAGTTGTTTCGAACGCTATTGAGAGATGTTTTTATTTTTATGTTTTACTAAATTAAGAAATAGTAAGATTTAGTCGATAGCAAAACAGAATATTGATCGAACAAGAGGCTTCTTTTATTATTGACGTTGGGGATATGTTTAAGGTTAACATTTGGTGGAGTCTATATCGAAAATCTACACCATATCTTCGCAGCATATAGTTTTCAGTTTCAAAATTCCAAATTAGATGCTTTCGCTTCACCAAAATTAGTCATCCTTCACGATCATAAAGGGGGCAAGATTTGCTGAAACGGGTCGTGTTATATTTTTCATGAAATCCACAAGATTATCGCGCATAATCTACATAACTGGTTTGCTCACAGGGGCATTCAAAACATTATCCTAAACTATTTTGCAATAAATTGGGATCTTAGCACCCGAATTTAAGAACGATGCCGTTGCCGACCGTTTGTTTCAGTAAAAATTGCTCCTAACGTAAACTCAGCGTACCTAAATGCAATAGAGGTTAATTTATAAGTTAAAAGTTGTTGTGAATAAAAGGCACTTTATGTTGATTGCATTGCTACACACTGCAGCACTTTGAATGATGCGGAAAGTGTAGAATCCATCCGCTATGTGCGATGGCTAATGAAAGTCGTGAACCCAAAATGCATTGCAAACATTAATGAAACTCTAATGAACACATTATAAATTATATATACTATATACTGCAGACGTATTAATTTATAGAGCAAAACAAACAAAACATTTAAGAAAAAGTAAGAAACATAAGATATATTACAATCTGGTACCTGAAACGAACAGTAGGAAGTAAGTTGACCTATTAAAACTATAGTACTAATAAGCAGATAAAAATGGGTAAAACAAATAAAAAACTAAAAAAACAGGCAATTACTATACCAGATAACACATAACGAGAAGTTTATTGTATTTTTTTTTTCTGCTATTTGTGTAGTTTCACCTCAAAATTTAATTTCAAAACTAAGAAAATTGTGCTAAATTATAGTTTCTAGTTGGAAACCTCTTTTTTGATACATTTTGCAAAAAGAAACAATCGAATCATTAGCGAACGAAACTTTGTAATTTTGGATAAGGCTATTGATACCAGCTGAATTGAACATGATTTATGTACTAGCTTAAGTTTCATTACATTTGATAATACGGAAAGGAACAAGAGTCGAAATCTGAATTCAAAAGGCTATCTTAAACACTTAACAGAACAAAAGAAAAACAAACGCGAAATTGTGATTGACATTGCTAAGTAAAACAAGTTTGAGTTGCATTGGAGAAAACAAAACAAATGTAATGACACGTCAATGGCAAACATAGCAAGATAAATGTATGTGTGTGTATCGTCATCGACATGCTAAGGTGAATAGATTAAAAAAACGACTTACTTTCGCTTTGAAACGATACGACAACTTGGGTTGAACTTTTTTTTCCACTTCCTAGAAAGTTAGAATCGATAGTAAACAAACGACAGACAATTATTGGCAATTCGGAGAACATGTGATTTGGCAACCGTGCGATACGAACAAAACCAAGTAACAAATGGAACAGGGCTAGGATCAAAAAACTGAACAAGAAGAAAGAATCAATGGCAAAGAAACGTATATAACGTGCCTTGCTTGTACAAATCGACAGAAAAAAATATAAATGTAAAAAAAACATAAATTAATTCAAACAAAAACACACATACACACGTACACACACACACGAAAACGAATGCCACTTCTGCTCATGGTGATACTATTGAGATGTTTTGTCTTTCCTTTGTTTTACCATCTCATTAGGTTCAGTTTATATAGTTGTTATGAAATGACTTGGGAATACAGTGATGTACAATCGCTTTAAATATGATTAGTTTCTGAATGTTACAACTCAATCTAGTTTCTTTGATCAACTCGGAAACGTTTTTTTTTATATATATACATACAAGACAATAGTGCCATCCATAGAATCAGCCGGAAATGACAACACTTTGAATGCAACTAATACATATACATTAATACGTGCAATATAATTTATAAGCAAAATAGGTTATGTTTCAAAATTGACACAGATCTGCATTTTCAACAGTTTATTCGGAACACACTCTGACTCGCTTGAAGATTTTAATGTTTTTTCACGCTATAATAACGGATCAGCAACCGTGAACTTACTGTTATGTGCTGTTTAACCAGTAAAAAGAAGTGAAGCCATGCGGTATTTGATATCTTGATCTGATCAAATCAAAGTCGTCATTGTCATATGTTCATCGAAGCTTTTCTAGACTTTATAGTTCTCACGTGGTATTGGAACTGTTGTTACATCTTCTTTTTTCTTATCATTTTAAGCTTATTGCTTTCTGTCAGCGTAGTGCTCTAAATGCACTCCCACCATTATTAATTGAATCGAACCCAACCATCTCCAGCATGGTTTTACTTTGTAGCTGCACCTTTAACGAATGAGCTAAGGTAGGAACCTTTAATGCACACTGTTGACATTTGGCAGCATACCGGTTGCTACAGCATAATTAACGAAAAAAATATCCTAAATCGCGTAATTTTTTTTAGACCAAAATAATAATAATAAAAACAAACATCTCTTTAGATCTAGATCTAAAAGTTTATTCAGTCGCGATAAAAAAAAAATACTTCATCTACATTCAAATCGGCTGAAAAACGAGGTAAAAAAGAGATATGGGTTGAAATCATTTGGCATACGTTACCACCTTGCTATTTCAGAAGCACACATCTCAACAAGAAAGCAACAAATCCCTGTTTTCGTTTTCGACGGAGAAGGTTTTTTTTGTCCCTATTCGAAACGGTAATAGGGGCGATGATCTCCTTATGTTAGCCTGGTTGCACATTGCAAAAATATTCGAGAACAGCAGTAGCAACTGGCCAAGATTTTGTGAGAATTAATGCTTCGAAAACGGGAGTTCAGAGCATAAGTCGATCATTGAAAAAGCCAATTAGGCCTATTCTACGAGTCGAGTCAATCGAAACGAGCCGCTCTCACTTGACGAGCCGACCGTAGTCGAATCGAGTGGCTCAAGTCTCTGTGCAAATCAAATGAAGAGTCTACTCACTCTATTCAACAATTATCGACCCGTCAAGTGAAAGCGACTCGTTTCGACTCGTAGTAATATTGGACTCTGAACCGTTTCATTTGGACCAATTATGTGAGTCAAATGAGTTGAACGAGTCGCTCTTACTTGACGAGTCGACCGAGACCTATTCTGCGTGGCGTGTGAGGCACGACGACTCACTCTTATACGCGGTGACTATTGGTGACTCTCCAGTTGGTTTTCACGAAGAATCACATCACACTGTCACTTCGTATATGGAAGCGAGTCGTCTCACATCACACGCCACGCAGAATAACCCTGGACAATTGTCAAAACAAGTGATTCGTTTCTACGTGCAAATTAAATGGAGAGTCCACTCATTCGACTCGCAAAATAGACCCATCTATGTCGAGAAAAGATTTGAAAAACCACATTTCTAGATCACGTCGGAACATTGTTGAGGTTTCTGCATATTGTGTTCGCAATGACGTTGCGCCAGCTTCTTTCTTCCACTCCATACGCCGTTTTCACATACACCACCTAAGATGGTCCTAAGCACACGTCGTTCGAAAACTCCAAGTGCATGCAGGTTTTTTTTTGCGAGCATTGTCTACGTCTTTAATTCGAGAAAAACTATCTGCCCTATTAACGGCCAGACCTCAGGGCCTCTTGGAGTCCATATTAAGCAAGACGTACAGCCATAATACCTCCGCATTTGTCTGCTGCAGTTTTATCCGAGGCAAACGAACTTATCTACTCTCTCAAACTGATATATGTCAGCGAAGTGGACTGGCTGGATTCATAGAAAATCGCTACCCATATGTTAAAGTCTGAATCACCTTCTAGCATAGTGCTTACCAGAAAACAGCAAAGAACGGCGATGTATTCGAAGTATTTTGCGAGTTCCAAACGAGTCCGATAACGCACCCAGTATATTCACACAGTAACGTATGCAGAGTAAAATTTGGACAATGTTCAAAACGGTATATTTTAGTAAAGCAATATATATATTTATTTTTCTCTTTGCATGGGAACATTTATCTGTGTTTTCATCTGGTGTAAACAAAAATTAGGACTTATTCGAGCAGCTTTCCGGCACTTTGCCGGTTAATGGAAAAGGAAAAAGTTGATTTTTGGCATTTTCCGGAGATCGATCTTGATTTTATCGATCAGATGCTTGGCAGTTTTTGATCCTAAATTTTCAAATTAGTCCAGAATTCCTCGATTGGATGCAGTTGTGGTGCCTTTGGAAGGTTATCAGCCTGTTGTACAAAAGTTATATCATGCGCCTCCATTGCGTCCACAGTTTTGAAGGCGGCGGGACGCCAGATCATGCCAAAACACAATATTCATGCGTTGGTGCTTCCTTTTGACAAAATCAACCACTGGCAATCAAACGTTGATATACCGATCGGAATTCACAGCCAAACCCGATTCGAAAGCTCTGTCGACTCCGGCAGTCAAAGCGAACTGATGGCGAGCCACATTAAAGACTGTACTTAAAAAAAGAACCCACAAAAATGGTCGCAAAAAAAATCACAACACAACACAACACAACATTATGGCTAGGTTTCTACTTAATTGGTTAATTGGATCTCCTCTCCATGACCGAATGCCCGCGTTTTGCCCTTTACCCCACTCATAAGGTATTGGGCAATAGTGGGGCCGACTTCTTTTGATACTTTTACCCACTGCTTCATTGTCAGCTCGTTGTCGAATACTTTAGGTTTTTAACAAAATTTTGCCTTCAGGATGGCCCAACACTTGTCAATCGGACGAAGTTCCGGCATGTTCGGTGGGTTGAAGTCTTTTGGTACAAAAGTAACATTGTTATCTCATACACCGGCGTAGTGGCGCGTAGTGGCAAGATACCGAATTCGACCAACATAGTCTCGAATTTGCCCATTCATGGTATCCGTCGTGATGTATGGCTGGCTCATCTCTCCACACCAACTGCCAAACCATGAACTTGTCCACCTTATTCTTGCTTACCTCATCAGGAACGGCCAACTATGATGTTATCACTTAAAACTTTTCTGCCACTGACTGACCGCCGCTGGCGCCAGGACGCAGGACACCATCGAATGATAGAATCACAGGTGTTTTCCGATCCATCCGTGGGAAGCAGTCCGATTATCCCCGACGGGACACACATTTTTTTGGCGAATCTGCTCTTGTTCCAATGCCATCTCGATAATTACTTGACCGATCGTGATGAAATGTAGCCAACGTAAACATTACACCTAGCTAGTTTCAGTCAAAATCTCATCAATTTTTAATAACTTTTCGAGTGCAGACTTTAAGACCTATTTCGGGAGCTATGTATGCTCTATATACGTCCTCCTTTGCTTCATAATAATGACGACCTTGCCACTCAACAAAAAACTGGTTTTCTTAATACCCATTGCGGCTACACACTGCCAAAAAGTTTAGTAAATTTCGGTACCCTGAGACCGACACAAGCGTCATTTAGCACACAAGAATAAGTTAAAATGATGCGAAAATGAATTCAATCAAACACACCTTTTGTCGACTTCAGTATGTATCAGTTCCCGGAGACATAATTTTACACAAAATCTTTGTTTACGTTACGTTACGTCTAGTGTTAAATCAATCATTTCTTAATGTAGATAAGTTTTCACTGTTTTTCCATCACAGTTGAACTTTCTGCCCAGATCTCTGTAGAATTTTGCAACTTTATTGGCAGTTGCTGTCTTAAGCTGACGCATTACTTTGGGATCCCTTAAGCTTCCTGGCAGTAGTTTTTATATGTTGACAGAATATTATAATCTTTACTGCGACTTATTCCAGCTGTAACGAAATAGATTACCTCCAGAAATAATAATCGCAAATTATTTTTCGCCGTTATTGCGCGCTCGCTTCCATTATGTTCACGTGGTATATCCTAGCGGGTCAAAATGAGCTCTGAATATTGGAAACATGTGTGCCTCGAGGATGACGTTAAGTAACAGAGTGCCCTTTAAGGGTTGCACTTTTCTTTAAATCCTGCAATGGTTGTCCAAAATTCTTTCCGCATACGCTACTATGCTACTATACAGCATCTTGATCTGTCTGGTCAGTTTTCCGGACAAACCGTTCTTTCCCATAATCTTCCATAACTCTTCACGATCAAAAGTATGAACAGAGGATTTGTACTTGATATTCGGCACATATTTGGAGTATCTACCGCAACGTAGAGATTTGGCTTGTTGACGATCATCCGTCCACCGGCTTTATAACTTCCTACAAATCTTCTTGCTAGCGATGATAGACGGCGGAAGAAGATCTGAGAAAGCATTTTATAGATCGCGTTGAGAATAGTGATCGCTTGGTAGTTCTCACATTTCAACTTGTCAACCTTTGTGTATATTGAACATATTGGGCTGTTGCGTAGCTTCATAAACTTTATTGTGGAAATTTACACGGTTTCCTCTTCCGCCAGACCCATGAGGTTATTCCACCTGTTTTGCTATTTCACCTTTGCTTCCACGTTTTAATTATAGACACTATCGGTGCTAGAATTCTATACCATTCGCCCTATCAAAGCCAAATGAGCTAGGTTCGTTTGTCTGCCCTTTATGACAGTTCGTTTGGCTGCCAATCTATGTACAGTGTCTAAAATTTTAATCACCTCACATTCGCTCATGAGGGTACCTCCATCCTTATTATGACACATTTCGGCTTAGGGCACAAAGGTATCCGTTGAGCTTCTTGAGAAGGAAACAGCGACTCCAATTCTTAGAAATGTGATGCTCCTTGCCCAGAAAAGATGAGTTTGCTGGCTTTGCTTCTGTTTGTAACGCACTTTTCATCGCATGATAGTGCTGCGATCTAATGACACCTTCTGCTGCGTTGTTGATAGCTGGCGCAACGTCAATTTTGGTAATATATCCTGAATGCTCTCAACAGTACACAGAAGTCGTCTTCAAATCAGATGCCAGTCACGCAGTCTCCGTAGGATCCGCAGGTTGCCTTCAACTTACCCGTTGCGCGCCTCTTCTTATGCCAGGTGGATCGATTTCGAAGACCACCGGGCTGTGGGTCGACATCTTTACAAAATGTTGCAATTCGTGGTTTATTCGCTTTCTCCGTATTCCATTCAAGTGACAAGATATGGACTTGGTCAGTTCGGGGTCTACTGAGTTAAAATCTCAAGCCTCAGGCACTAATAGAACAATAAAGGTAATTAATCATTGAAAGCATATTTAAAGTTAGCATCATGATAAAAAAAAACCATTATAGTGATATAAAAAGATCGACTAGCTAATCTTGGTACCATATTAGGTACGACTAAAGAGTACGAGTCTACTTAAAATAAAGCACAAGCGAGCCGCGTAACGTCCGTTGAAGCATTTTTCTCTCTCATATTTTACCAGATCAACATAATACACACATAGTCACTAATATCAATTTCAACATGTTGTCATTTCCATACAATACTCAACTCATTAAAAAGCAAACAAACTACATTTCTCAAAACATGATACGAAGTCCCGGGTACAAATACGACACGGAACAGATCTATGCATTATAAACTGTTACGTTGAAAAATGCAAACAAAGCAGCGCAACTTTCGAATCGAGCACTACATATTTCTATAAGAAAATACTATGTTTTGTCAACATGAATGTAGATAACAATTTTTACGCCTGTTATTTTAGGAACCACTAACTCTAAATTTAATCTATAGTTGAACACAGTTACCATTTTACAATGCACTTCCTTTAACCATTTGTTCTATTTATTTTCATATATAGAATTTTTGTTTTCCAAAAGTTCACAACCTCACCGATGCATTCATACTTCCGTATCTTCCGTTCTACGCTAAATAACTCATCAACACATATCAAATACACAAAAATAAATAATTATCCATAACACTAAACTTACACACACTGACACACACTCATTCACCTGATACTCATAGCAATTAACGCAACTCTACGTTTCAAGCTCCGCAGTTTCCAGAAACTTTAAAGCACAATAGCGCACACTACTCACTCACTCACTCATTCATACGTAAAACTCCAGCAGAACCAAATGATTTTTTTTTACTAGACACATGTACCGATTACTCGCCACACTCGAATACATCTTTAGCCAAAGCATTTCTCAGTTATTGTTTTTAGATGTATAATAGCAAACACAGATACATTCATACAGTCAAAATAGTAACAATACAGAATGAAACAGACAGATCTTTTATCCACACTCACACATTTTAAAAAAAAAAACCGCTTCTGTGAACGATTATTTCACATTCCATAAATTCCGTATACCGGTTGAAGAGAGAGCCATGGTTACGACCTGGACTATTCTACTTTAGGATTACTTTAACTACAATTTCCACACCAGAAAACGAATAGTATTTATTAAAACGATTTATACCTGTTTCAGTTCGAGGAAGTCTCTTGCTACATACATATGCTATTTTGTACAGTGATTATATATTGATTATTTAATTAAAGCAGAGAACAATTTTATTTATTTGTCACACATACACATACGAATCCTCACGCCCCGTATCAAATAGGTCATAAAAAATGGAAAACTGGTTGATCACGAGAAACAAGTTGTTTTTGTTTCAAGTATACTTAATCGTAATATATACAAACTTTATTCGTTCGTTAGGAATGATGAAAAAAAAAACATTTGTACAGACAAGGAAACAATGGAAGAACAATCCGTATGAAGACGACGAAAACGTCAACGATGGTTGGAAACATTTTTGAACACTGTTTAAATGCTTCTTATTTCCTACTTAATCGGTCGCATAGCCACGACGACGACGTTATAGTGCTAAAAGCTTTCATTGTGTTTGAGATTTGTTTTCTTCTCGGTTCATTTTTTCTGTTTGTGTTGTTTTAAGTAAAACGCAAAACGAGCGCGAACGAATGAACACATTTTTGGATTAATTGTTATCTACCTCATAACGACAAAATGATTTTATACAAGTTTGTTTTTAATTCAAGTAAGAAGAATACAATGAACGAAACATAAATTTTATTGATTAGTTTTAGTTATTCGTGTATAAAATATACAGTATACAATAAATACAAGAGAGTAATGAAGGAAAAAAAACTTTTCTAATTGAAAATACAAGATGTTGTTATTTTTTGAACCGAAACAATTAAAAAGAACCAGCCCGTTTTTTGACTACTATAACTTGTGGGTTCTGTAAACGTTGGATTCAATGTATTTGTATGTATGTATGTATTCAATGTACGTACATATTCTGTACAAGTATTAGTGCCCGCTTTGGCTTCATGTTTACTTTAACGGATTTTTTTTTTCAAGGAGCCATAAAAATCTGTTTATTAACAGATTCCTGAGAAGATACCTCAGGATAAGTGGGCATGGGTAGCAACTCGACCCACTAAAAAACCATCCTTGTTCTTCGAGCCCTTGTCCTCTCCGGGACCACCGTTAGGTATTACTATGCTGTTAAGCATCCTTTTTCCAGCGACCGCTGCGCGCGTTTGAATCAGACCGATAAGAAGTAGCCGACTAGCATAACGTGCTCGCCCTCACAGTCTGTCTCTTCTTCGAACACGTGTTCATACCAACGACTCAGCTCATCCAAGCCGGTGGACCTAACCAACTCAGGCGGAGAGTTCCCCTACGGCAGAAGTTCTCCCTTTAGCCACAGAGAACAGACATTGATGTCAATATACCATTTCTTGAAAAACGTGTGTAAAAGTTAATATGGGCAGCTGGTATAAAAAGCAAGTGCAGAGAAAAACAAACAAAACCTTTCAGGTTATGTGCTAGGCTTTTTATTGATAAACATTGGCATGACAGTTATTGCACAATTGCTGCGCCGCATACCAGGAGCATCACGACTTACATTTGAAATGTCGGTTTAAAGTTTTACACAAGTAGCAGATCGAAGATGCTTTAGCGTTTCGATTCTACTTCGTTCAGTTTTGGGGTCACTCGTTGTTTCTAGCTAGTTGATCATCTCGCCACTTTCGTTGTAGATCAAGCATGATCTGCGCTATCGCTACATTGACCGCGTTCCACGTGTTTTCGTCGCGGCACATTCTTTGGATTATGTTGTCCGGAGTAGTGTCTATTCCACTAACGGCGACCATTGCACTACGGACTACCTTGAAACGTGGGCAGTCGAATACCACATGTTTTGGTGTTTCCTCCGTATCATTGCATTTTAGACAGCAGGGGGACCCGGCGTGTCCGACGCTGTGCAGGTATTTCCTGAAGCAGCCATGATTTGACAGGAATTGCGTCAGATAGAAGTTAATTTCCCCGTGTTTTCTGCTCGTCCACATGGTAAAATTCGGGATTATTCGATAGGTCCATCTGCCAATCTCCGAGATGTCCCACTCGTGCTGCCACTTGGTCATCGTTTCTGTTCTTATAGTCTAATAGTTTTCTCTTACACTAAGGGATGTGCGTGGTGTTGATTGTCTATCAGTTGGTATTTGATTATTTCGCGCGATGGTTCGGTATCGGGAAATCGTTGTGAACTATTTTTTGAACGATGACCGACCCAGCGAAGTATTCAGACGTCTAAAATCTTCTGGGGTTAAGCGGAACTTTGAGTATACGACCATCAAGAGGTACCAGGAGCAAGGGTGCAACGAACGATCCGGCGCAAAAAGAATTGCTCAATACGGAAACTGGCTGCTGATCTCGACGTTTCCACGGGAATCGTCTACACCATTTTCAACAAAGACCTTGGATGTATGGCTCAAACAAGGTAAGGTTAGGTCCAAGGAATATCGAGAGCTACCACCACAAATAGGTTGGATAGAGCCAAGTTTATAATCTCTCGGCAGTTTTTCGGACGAGAAACTGTTTTTGCTGGAGCAGCCTAACAATGCGCAAAATGATCGATTGGGGTAGTAACGAGGTCAAGCTTTCCTGTATCTCAAATCAACATTCCTCAGTTCCAAAGTTCAGCGTAGACAGTAGACAATGCCTCAAAAGTCAGTCGACGTTAGGCGAGAATCAACTTCAAATGCGATTTTACTGATTTCACTCCCGCCTCCCAAATCCCCACAAAATGAGGGCTACGTGGAGGAATGAATGACTATTCAATTCCCCTTGGAGCACAGTATTCATTTACAGCACGTTTATGCTGCTCGGTGCGAAATAGTTCTGCTAGACGATTCAATTGATTGTTGGCGCCTTCAAAATTAGTCGCGTTATCGAAGTATAATTTCCGTACTAGACCGCGGCGACTAACGATCCACTGGAGCGCAGCCATGAATGCATCCGAACTAAGGTCTGAAACCGCCTCAAGGTATAGGGCCCGAGTGGCCATGCAAACAAATAAGCAAACGTAAGCCTTGGTAGTCGTCGGGTTCCTTGCAACTGCACTTGATCGAAGGCTGAAGGGTCCTGCAAAATCTAAACCAGTATGTGAAAATATTGGAGTAGGCTGTACACGGTAGTCTGGAAGCTCTCCCATTAGTTGTGTGGATTTCTTGGGCTTCATTCGAAAACATTGTATGCATTGGTGTATCACCGGTCGGATAACGTTCTTTGCCTTGAGTGGCCAATACTGTTGCCGAACGATCCCAAGAAGACCGCGTTGGCCAAGATGCATATTGGTGCGATGGAGATGACGTATCAGCGTGATTTTGGGCGGATGTTTCTAGGGAAGTAGCGCTGGATAGCGGTGTTCGTACGGTATAGTTACGTTCCTTAAACGTCCACCAACTCGCAATACTCCGTCGTTCGTATCGATGAATGGATTCATATTTTGGAAAGTTATTTTGCATTCTTTGTCACCTTTCAATGCCTGTAGCTCCACGTGAAAAACTTCGTTTTGAACCATCCGAGTGATCAATGTTGTTGCCCGTTGCATTTCCGATACCGTAGGGAATCCTTTCGTTAGCTGTTTGCGACCGCTTCTAACATAATCGCAAAATCGAATCACATTTGCCATTGAGCGTTGGATTACAGTGTACCGACTGATTCTAATAGTGGTAGCCTGGACGATTCGAATGTAGCTACTAGTACCGTTCCACGTAGTTCTGGCATTTCATCTTGTGACAATGGTATCGGTTGCTCGATGTATGGTTGAACTTAATGCAATCTGTTTGGCCCATGCCACCAAAGCTTGCACTCTGGAAGCTCCGATGGCGACACCCGCGGGGATATCAGATCGGCGGAATTTTCTTTCGAAGGAATGTACTGCCAAGTAAAACCGCTAGTCAACTGCTGAATTTGCCTGACGCGATTTCCAACGAATACAGTCAGTGACTCTGGAGATTTTTGCAACCAACAGAGGACTATCTGTGAATCTGACGACAATGTGACCGATCTAAAAACAATGTTGACAGCCGCCATTAACTTCACAGTGAGCTGAGACAGCAACAGAGCTGCTTGTAGTTCTGCCTTGAGTGTTGTAAGCTCTTTCTGGTTATTCTTCTTTCTTGGGAGAATCCGAGACTTGCTGCACACAAACTTCATTACAACTTTTTCATCGTTTCGTACCGTTCGAGCATACAGACTGGCACCGTATGCCAAGTCTGATGCATCCGCAAATCCGAAGAGCTCGTAGCTATAGGCTTCGTCACTGAGAAACCATCTTGCAATCTTCACGTTGTTCAAGTGATGTAACTGCTCACGATAGTCTGTCCACAGCTTCGCAAATACACGCGAGACCGGCTGGTCCCACTTCATATTCAATGCCCAAAGTTCTCGCATAATCAATTTCGCAGCGGTGATTACGGGTCCAACGAATCCCAACGGGTCGAAGATTTTAGCGATCTGGCTAAGAATCATTCGCTTGGTCAGCAGAGTACCTGATTCAGGATAAACCGTAACGGTAAATGAGAAACTGTCTTCCTTGGGTTTCCAGGCAATGCCCAAAGTCTTCATGATCGCGTTAAGGTGGGATCCGTTATAGTAATTAGTGAGTAGGAGTAAACGTGCTACAAGGTAGCACGATACCTGAACTAGGAGGGAATCAAGGTAGCAATAGCCAACCGTATTCTGCATATTTTCCGCATTTTCCCAATTATCCATATCCGCATTACCTCCGGGGTTACCTTGGGCAAACCCACCACAACCGGGTGTGTATTATCCTCCACATTCACTACCGGTTAACGAAATGGGACCCACTTCAGCGCAGCTAGCAGCGCGTCAGGTGATGTCTAAGGAACTTCCTCCATTCTCATGGAATCCTGAAGAATGGCCATTGTTTATCAGTTCCTTCACCAATTCCACTAACGCTTGAGGGTTTACGACTGCGGAAAATTTAATGCGATTGCAACGGTGTCTACGAGGGTCCGCTTTGGAAGCTGTACGAAGCAGGCTGTTGATACCAGATTCTGTTCCGCAAGTTGAACCGTTGCGGACTCTATATGGGAGACCGGAGATCTTGGTGTACGCCCTACTGAAGAAGGTGCGGGAAGTTCCGGCACCGATGCCTGAAAAAATCGAGACGCTCATTGGATTCGGAAAGGCGGTTCAGAACCTATGTGACCATCTTCACGCTAGTAACTAGTTATCGCTTTGTTTCTAGGTGACGGATCGTCGATAACACTGATTGAAGATTCACTAACCGATGACCTGGGTGTTGAAGGCAAAGCCGATAGCTTGTGCCTTGCCTGGATGGCTAACGTTACTCGCTCCCAAGAACAGTCCAAGCGGGTGACGGTAGACATATCGGGTGTCACACTGCAAAGCAAGTTCACACTCGCTGAAGCCCGCACGGTTAAGAGTCTGGGATTGCCAAAGCAGACACTATGCTACAAGGACCTGATGGAACATTATCCATACCTCAATGGATTACCGATCCAGGATTACAAGGATGCTGTACCAAAGATTTTGATTGGGACCGACAATGCTCATTTAAGTGTCACCTCGAAGAGGCGTGAAAGGCAAGTGGATGAACTCATCGCTACCAAAACGGGACTGGGATGGGCGATCCATGGTCCAACAGCGATGCCGCAGAAGAAATAAAGCTTCAGCATGCACATATGCCACTGCTCAAGTGAGGACGATGACTTGCACGAATTAGTGAAGCAGTATTTCTCGCTGGAGAATATAGGAGTATCCATACAACGAAACCTTGAGTCCATGGAAAATCAACGAGCACGGCAGATTCTGCAACTCACTACACAGCGCGTTGGCTTTCGATTCGAGATCGGGTTATTGTGGAAGTACGATGACTTTGAGTTTCCCGATAGCTGTCCGAAGACTGGAATGTCTCCCCTCTCTCCTCATCTCCTCCTCCTCCTTTCCCCTCTTCTCCTCACTTCCTCATTCCCTCTCTTCTTTCTCCTTCTTTTCCCCACTTATTCACCTTTTCTATCTTCCTTCCATTCCATCACGTTTTTCACAATATTTTTCTTCTTCTCCATTTCTTATTTTACCTCCTACTCTTTTATCACTTCACCATTTTCTTTTTACACCATTTCATCATTCTTTTTTCCATCCCTTTTCTTCTCTTTTTTTTCCTCATTTCTTTTTTCTCTTTTTTCTCTTCCTTTCTCCCCTTCTTTCTAAATTTCCCCCCACCTTTCCTTATTTTTCATCCCCACTTCTACACTGAGGCAAATGCACATAAGAAATTCAATAAAACCCCTTATGAAGTTCAGTCACAAGTTATTTTCATGAATTTCAATGCGGTACCTTATGAAACAGATTTTCTGGATGAAATCATAACGTAAGCTTTTCATAAGGCATTGGAAAAGAAATCAAAACAATGTAGAACATAATTCATATGGGTGCCTTATGAATTTTTAAATTAAGAAATCCGACACCTATAAGTCCGCATTATGAATTTTAGTAGGCACGCTTATGGAAAACAAAAAGCATAATTATAACATTTATATATTTTTGCATGAAATTGAAAACGTATTTTTATGGAATACAATAGGGCAAATGACGGATTCGGCAGGACTTATCGTTTGTCTTAGCCTATTATCGTCAGGGGGGTAAATGACGTCCTTGAGCACTGAGTTTTTGTATGAAGGTACATCATGTTCCAGAGCAACGTTTTGCAAAAATATAGCTCTCTACGACTTTATTTACCCCCTGACGATAATAGGCTAAGATAAACGATAAGTCCTGCCAAATCCGTCATTTGCCCTATGTAGTTTTTAAGATCAAAGGCGGCCCTCTGTGATGAGTGGCGGAACTAGCATGTTGAAGCAGATTTCAAATTTCTCCATGGTGCGCAATGGGGGTTTCATTAAAATGCTTGTAATAAATTATCCAATCCTTTAAATTAAATTTGGTTTCCACAACAGGGGTCAAAAGCTAAAGTCTATCAATTTAAGCAAAAATTCTGTATCCTGTAAATCCTGTAGCAACGCTTGCTCTTCGATGATGACTTCCATCTTGCTTTTTTAGCGCAGGCGCAGAAATGATGATGTTGATTTTTTTTTTCAAATGAACACTGTCGATTTTCAAAACTAGCCTTATGAATTTCAAATTCGTGACTCATGAATGGCTTACGTCCAAATAGTGAAAACCAAGGCGTCTAATATGAAACGCATAAGTGACTTATGAAACAAAAAATTCCTTCGGTTTTGGGTTTTCATAAGTTTATCATTTTGAATTTCTTAAGTGCATTTGCCTGAGTGTACTACACTGATAGGCAAAAATAAAGTGCCCACCTCATCGTTTTTTCAATTTCTCTCATTTACTTGGTTCAAATTAAAGTAAACACACAGTATTTTTTTTATTATCTTATTTTTTATACTTTTTAAGTTTCACTTATGGAATACTGAAAAAAAGAAGTTTTACTTAAAGAAAAAAAAAATCAATTTGTGTTGAAAAAAAAACAAGTGACAAAATAAAGTGCCCACTTCATTTAGGCTACAGAAAACATAAATTAAAGTAAAATAAAAGCATTTCAATAATTGATGTGTCCTCCTTTTTGGCCTTCAGGACCTCCTGCAGGCACTTCGACATGCTCGACCAGGTTCTTTAGGTGCTGTGGATCTAGCTCTTCCAGGCGCGCTCCAGGGCTTCAAAATAGTTATTTTTATTGGTAACACCAGTTTTGTCAACCCTGGCATCGAGAATCGCCCACAAATTCTCGATGGGATTGAGGTCCGGGCTTTGTGGAGGCCATTCCAGCGGGTTTGATCCGACAAGACCGGAAGAAAGACTTGGTCTTCTTGGCAGTATGCTTCGGGTCGTTGTCCTGCTGGAATACGAACTTCTCTTCAAGGCCCGTCTGGATCAGCGAAACCTCCAGATTTTCTCGCAGGATCATGCGCGAAGTCAAGAAGAACCCGAAGGTAACTGTCCGCGAGATCCAGGAAACCCTTCAGTTATCAGTTTCCGGTCGCCGTCTCGTAGCACAGGGGTTGAATAGCAAACTTGCCCGGAAGCGCCCATTTATCAGCAAGGCAAAAAAAGCCAAACGGCTTAAGTTTGCTAAGGAGCATGCTGATAAGCCCCTAGAGTTCTGGAAAACGGTTCTCTGGACGGACGAATCAAAATTCGAGCTGTTTAACCGAAAGCGGCGGGTTCGTGTTTGGTGCAGATCGGGAGAGGAGCTTCAGGAACGCCACATCCAAGGCACGATGAAGCATGGAGGAGGAAATGTGATGGTCTGGGGGTGTTTTTCGTGGGGTGGAGTGGGAAGCATTGTGATAATCGACGGGATAATGACGGCAGATTCTTACATCAACATCCTGCGAGAAAATCTGGAGGTTTCGCTGATCCAGACGGGCCTTGAAGAGAAGTTCATATTCCAGCAGGACAACGACCCGAAGCATACTGCCAAGAAGACCAAGTCTTTCTTCCGGTCTTGTCGGATCAAACTGCTGGAATGGCCTCCACAAAGCCCGGACCTCAATCCCATCGAGAATTTGTGGGCGATTATTGATGCCAGGGTTGACAAAACTGGTGTTACCAATAAAAATAACTATTTTGAAGCCCTGGAGCGCGCCTGGGAAGAGCTAGATCCACAGCACCTAAAGAACCTGGTCGAGCATGTCGAAGTGCCTGCAGGAGGTCCTGAAGGCCAAAGGAGGACACATCAATTATTGAAATGCTTTTATTTTACTTTAATTTATGTTTTCTGTAGCCTAAATGAAGTGGGCACTTTATTTTGTCACTGTTTTTTTTTCAACACAAATTGATTTTTTATTTCTTTAAGTAAAACTCCTTTTTTTTCAGTATTCCATAAGTGAAACTTAAAAAGAATATAAAATATAAGATAATAAAAAAAATACAGTGTGTTTACTTTAATTTGAACCAAGTAAATGAGAGAACTTGAAAAAAACGATGAGGTGGGCACTTTATTTTGCCTATCAGTGTAAGTCAGAAAGGGATTTTCCATCAATAAGTAGTACTCCATTGATTTATGACAGTTTTTCATAGTGGAAAACCAAACGTTTGTAAGTAGATAATCGGTCAAAAGTGAAAATGTAACTGATTGATACAGAAATCTACAGTATTGGTGTGATGAACCACTCCTGCCTTAAATTGTCTGAGTAAAGAAAAATCCAAGCAAAAGAAAACCTTCCGTTTCCAAAAAATAGGGTTTTTCGAATGAAAACTTAAGGCAAATTTATGTAGGTTAGTAGCGCTGCATGCTTTTGACCATACACGGCGAAGTTGACAGTTTGGACGCAAATTCTAGTTAGTCACTGTATACCGTCCAGAGTCAAATAGGTATTTCTCTAAATAACTAAAAAAGGAATGTGAAAACAAACAAAACTTACCTTAAAGAGATGTAACTTTCGGAACGTTTTCAATGCTGTAGGCTTAACTAAATGGCAATAGAGCGTCCACCACTGCTCTACACTGGCACATCGACCTACAAAGTGTAGCGATTTCCCGTATTCCTAAAATAAGAAGCAACATAGTAATAGCAAGTCTCATCTCACACAGCGACGAGGATGTTTCCCTACCGCGGCCCTATGTGACCCTTTCTTCGCAAACCAAAGGCAGTATGAGTACTGCAGCTTATGTTCTCCCGGTCCAACTTCCAAGATTTCCAGCTTGTCAACATCAAAATCTGCACCTTCGTCACCACTATCATCGCTGTCGCTACCGTAGGGTTTTAGTCTGCAAATTGAATAAAAAATATTACGACTCTGGCAGTAAACCCCAAGGACATTTTCAAAATATAACCTAAAACCGCATAAATGGCGATAAACTTACGCATCGTATTTGTTAGTCATTTTGTTAGGGACTATTTCTAGGCGCCTTCTGTCGTAACACTATGAGAAATACGAAACTCTTCGAAATATATCACAGATTAAAACTATTACTGAAGCTTTCGAGACGATTTTATTGTCGTTCAGTTTTATTTGATTGAAAAGAAAACAATTTAGATTCGTTCGTCGGATTTTCCCGATGGTGCCTGCAAAACTTTACTGAATGAATGATAAATACTGACAGAATAACAATGTCTCAAGCCCACGGCACGGCAATGAAACTCTCCATGCCTTCCAATGCGTGGAATAGTAAAATTAGTTGTTCCGATATACTACCAAGGAAAAAAAAGGATAGCTTGTTGAAGGCTGTTATACCTACCTTTTAATAGTGGTTCGACAGAGGTGCACAGTTGCAGTGACAGTTTGTCAATTTTCGATGATTCAAGAGATGAATATCAAAGGTAGGTAGCGGTTTTGCAAATCAGACGCATAAACGAGGGATTGGTCCATCGATGGATACACCTAAAAACATAAAACAGATAAACAGGTATATTGAAATTCAATAAATTTTCATCATTATCCGCACAACGAAAAACAATTGGCTATATAGTCAAAACTATATTTCGATTGTAAGATATTGTTATCGAATAGTTTAAGGTTAACTACCATTTCGAGGGTTAACTAAAGCGCAAACACCAACAATTTTCACCTGACTATAAATGCGACCATAGTGCGGTTGATATCAATATGAGGTCTGTCAAATATACCACAAATCTAGAGTTTTTTTTTTCATAAGGGAGAATTTACAATTGACAGATTCTCTCCGGGCTCGCTCTCTTTCATTCATAAACCAATCACCTTTACGTTTTTCATTCTACTATTTGTAGAGTATGCTAGCCAGCACTGCTGTGTTTCGATATGTACTAAAGAATCCCTCGAAAGTTTTATAATGGCGCAGTAATGAATGAAAGAGAGCGAGCCCAGAGAGAATCTCTCAATTGTAGATTCGCCCTAATGAAAAAAAAACTCTAGAAATGTTAAAGGTTTTACCATAAACGTTGTAAATTTGACTGAAATTTCATGGTAGTTTTAAAGATAGGCATAGTCGGGTGTGTACAAACACATACTGTTAATGTATGCCATATTGTCATTGAAAGATTTTTTACTGTCTGCACTCGGCCTGGCACTCGGTCTTAATCATATATCAACTGTTTGGCATAGAATACCGCAAAAATGTTGTTCGTGAAATTTGCCATTTTTTACACACAAAAAATAAATCTTGTTTTATTAAAAGTTTTGCACTTCATTTCTGAAAAGTGTTTATTTTTCATTAAATTGAAAGTGAAATTATCTACAACGAAAATTCTTCGTTTGATTTGAAAGTGTTATTTTTTTTGTTCGGTGTGTAAATTTAAAAGTGTTTTCTTTTACAATGAAAATTGTAGAACTGTCAAATCCACCAACACAAAGGAAGTCGTCGTCGTCGTCGTTTGAAATTTTTAAATGTTGCTGTCCGTGCGCATCTACTGCGTTATTCGTTGCTCCCGTCCGCTTTCATAAGCGTTGTGTGAAAATTGCGAGGAAAATGGTTTTTTCGTGTTAATTTTCTGTAAAAATAAGTATGTCGGCAGTCTTTTCGATTTAAGTAGTTCCGGAAAGTGAGTAATTCTTTTGCTTCTATTATTTCCAGGTAAAGGCGGATAATGGAATCCGATAGATATGCTACAATCGTTGGTCGATCACATCACTGCGCACGGAACAAACATTGAAAGAATTTGTTCGTATCATTTATAATTTGGGAGTACCATTGAAGCACCTTTTAGCCGAGTTGTTGTCAGAACTGCGCGAGGATGGACGAATGCGGATTGCCATTCGAATGGACGAATGCGGATTGCCATTCGAATGGACGAACGCGGACATTTTACGACTTCCATATAAGAATCCTTAGCAATTATGTGTTAGATAGAATCGGTCAGACAGACTACCTGCAGTTTTCTGAAGCATGCTGTGAAAGTTATCTAACAGATTTTTTTTTATTTCATTCCAAACATCATACTTTTATTTTAATTGCACGGCACTTTCATCTTGATTAACCTGCTTTCATGCCACGCTTACTGGTTGATTACAATTTATCTGAAAAATAAACGTTTTAATGTTAAAACTATTTTTATTTCAATCCAAATGGCATGTTTTAATTTTTATTACACGAAACTTTCTCGTTGAAAGTTTATTTTGGAATTAACTTAATTTGCTTTCATTTTCAACGATGCCACGTTTTCGATTTGACAGTTCTACAATTCGTTTTGAAAGTTTCAACTTTTAAATGTACCAAGCAGGAAAATTTTGATTTGACAGCTTGAACGTTTTTGTTGTGAAAGCAACCCGCTTTCTATGAAAAAGAACCAACGCAACTTTTCAATTTGAGCAATGGTTTTTTTAATTCTAACAATCATTATTCTTTGTGTGTATGGTCACTCAGCGAAATAAAGTTTTGATATTCATAAGATTGCATTATGATTATTTGCTACAAGAAATCGTTATGAATTTTATCAATTTACCTTATGAAACATAATGATGTTGAAAAAATCAAAATATGGAGCAACCTGGATTCGAACCTTGAACGTTGAGGTTATGGGTCCAGTGACTTGACCACTAGTATATAACACTTGTAAATAGGAAAGCTTAAAGACGAACAACAACAACATCGTGTAAAACAAAATTCATCCATAAGTCAACCTTATGAAATTTAAAGCATCGTTCATAAGTTGAACCTTATGCTTTGTTCAGACTACAGACTTGTAAAATAATACAAGGGAGTTTTGAAAATTATCAACAAGGAAAATGTCATCAAGATAGCCTTGTATTATGTTACAACGCTGTAGTATGAACAAGGCACTAAGAATTTTGATTATTTGGCTGAGTGTAGTAAGCGGACAGTGAAAGGGATGCAGGTACCTCGCTTACGAAGGGTGCAGTATTACCATAGACTAACTCTAAGACCAGTAGGTCCCTAACAAATACGATTTTTTTCTTGGCTCAGTCAGTACTAGCACATCGGTTCCAAGGTCAATAATACGCCCCTAATAATGAACTCACACGAACACACACTCAAATATTCTGTCAAAATTTCACAGCAAATCAAAACAAAGGCGCAAATATGTATAGCAAGGTGCTGGCTTCAAGGTGTACTTCGGATCAAGGGGTTCTACAACAGTGAACCAATTTCAAATCGCTAGTTGCATATTGATTGTTGGTATTACCAAGCGTTTGATTTCTATTCTAGGGCCGGCTTAAAACGGTACCTTTTCTCCATGTTGGGAGTGGTTAATCATTATGGCTAC
The DNA here is from genome assembly GCA_024533555.2 of Aedes koreicus. Taxonomy (NCBI): domain Eukaryota; kingdom Metazoa; phylum Arthropoda; class Insecta; order Diptera; family Culicidae; genus Aedes; species Aedes koreicus. Next base: position 98,699 of record JAHHFK020004111.1, on the reverse strand, counting down.
TCTGAGAATAATTGCATGGTTGTACCAACAATCAATAGGAAACAAGCGATTTAATATTGGCTCACTGCTTTAGAACCCCTAGGTCCCAAGTATACTTCCTACCTTGCACCTTGCAATACATTTTTTCGCTACTAGAATCTTTGTTTTGTTTTAATTTGCTTTGTTATTTTGAAAGAATAGTTGAGAGATTCACGCAAAAAAAAAATACGTGGTTATACCAATACAAAATAGGAATCAATTCAGCTAAAATTTTGGTTTGAATATGGACCAATAAAATTGATGAACTAATTCAATAAAACCTCTGAGTTCATGCTTCATGCTTTATAGAATTGAACATCGTGTTTTATTGCTCAAAACCAAATGTTTTCTTAAACCAACTAAACGTATTTGTTGAAATAATAAACAATGATTGTTGGTTTTCGAACCTACGGTATTGCGGGGGTTAGTTCCGCATTGATAATCACCGTATTAAAACATAGAATTGGTTGCTGTTTGACGGTAGATTATAAATACGGAACTAGCCGCTGCAATACCGCTGGTTTGAAAACCAACAGCTTATAATTATCGTTTAGTCCCCTATCTATCCCGGTCATATGTTTCGATGTCGTATCGTTATTGTGCGGTTTCAGCTGTTTAGCTAGGTTAGGCTAGCTCCTGATTTGATAGTACAAAAGTGCTAGTACTAAGTCTAGCCGTAGATTATGTTGTGTTGCACGCGTGATTAGGGTAACTATATTATTTTAATCCTCACTTGTTTGCCGCTAGTAAATTTACTTCTCGTACTTTATGTTTGTTTTTGTTTTCACTCACCTTTTCGTATTCGTTCATGTTACCTGCACGCTCATTTGTAATTACTCAAAACTGAGTAGAAAACGACTCAGTTTCGTTAAAAGGGGAACTACCCTAATTAGAGTAATTGAAGGGTTACTCATTATTGATTAACTAGGTCACCTGTCAAAATTAGAGTAAACATAACCCAGTCAAGCTTGTTTGTATTTTTTCAAAACTGAGTAGAAAACGACTCAGTTTTGTTAAAAGTGGAACTGCCCTAATTAGAGTAGCTATAAAGTTACTCATTAATGATTAATTTTAATTTTATCAAAATTTGAGTCAACATTACTCAGTATCTTATTTTATTTTATAGAAATCGTTGATTGTTTCCGACAACTGGCCAGTTGAAACGGAAGTGTAGACAAACTTTAAATTTGTAATTTCCATGAACTGAATTACAATCTATTCATGGATTGAATTCGGCACTTCGACTTAAAATTTTTGTTGGTTACAACATACAGTAGTTCCATCTTGAAAAGTTTTGATCGACTGAACCTTGGATTCAACCACGTTTTTCGCTTTTGACAGATTCATTATAATTACTCTATTTTTAAAAGTACAGCGCTTTTACAATCAGAGTAGCATTACTCAGTTTATCAAGTTACTCAGTTTTTGACATTAAGCACGGAAATACTATTTAGAGTAGATCTGAACGAGCGTGTGCCATATTTCTTTCCTGTCTACTCTTGTACGTATGTGTGGTGCAAGGTCGGTAGAACATCAGGTGCGCTGGCAACTAGGAGTTTGCCAACAATGATGAAGTACAGCAACTGTTCGCTAACTGGGCTAAGTGCACAGTGAAGTTAGCGGATGCTACTCGCTGACATTTCAAATGTAAATCAATTTCGAAGGGGCTTTCGATCAATTTCGGTTGGGATATTTCATTGCATAATACATAAATTCAATACTGTTTTTATGCTTTATACGTTATTGCGATGTAGCTGAATGTGCACTCCATTTGACTCAAGTTTGTATGGAATTACCACTCAATTTCGTCCAATTTAACAATTTTTCACTCCTCCACTAATTTTATCTGCCTTTTACATACCCCTTGCTGATTTTGACAGCAAAATGTGAAATGCTGATTTTTGAAGTTTATTTGTTTTTTAACTGGGCTATACTGCCGTTATTCGCATAATTGTCCCATGCTCTATGGGATTCCCTATATACATGGGACAGTTAGGCTTATAACGGCGGCAGTATAGCCCAGTTAGCGAACGCTCAGTTAAAAAGCAGCCTAGCTAGCGAAGTTACTGAATTCAAGAAAACCATTGAATTGAAATAATACTTGATGCTTTATAGAATTGAACATTGTGTTTTATTGTTCAAAACAAAATGTTTTCTTAAACCAACTAAACGCATTTCTCGGGTACTTTTTCAAACAGACGTATGTCATTTTGTAAACAAAGAGGGGAAGTAAGATTCAAACGTAAATTTCTCGAAACCCTTAGCACTTTCATGCAAACTTGGGCCACCAACACAAGGAATAACATTGCTTTACATGATTGTGATGCTACTTTATGTGAGGGTACTGAGAATTTCGAGAAATTTACTTTTGAATCTTACTTCCCCTCTTTGTTTACAAAATAACATACGTCTGTTTGAAAAAGTTTCCGAGATTTGTTGAAAAAATAAACATTGATGATCTAATACAACAAAACGTTTCGTAACGCAAGAATCGGACTTTGGAGTTCATATTTCTTCGCGAGACCAGCATCCAACCGCATACACGATGCATAGTTGGAATTAAATGGAAATTACTAATCTTTCTTCTCATTTTCTAGTTACAGGTGAATACTAAAAAAGCTACCACTTAGCTTAAAATTACTTTAGACCTTCTTCTCTTTCCGCATGTTGACTTAATCTTCCGTTAGGTGGACTGTTTCGTTAGTTCGTGACAGGATTTTCTTCTTGATGACGTAACACATCGTCCATTACCGATGCGTACTCTAAAACTGCATTTTTCTTCAAAACTGTGTAGCTAGAGTTATATCAGCAAAATCGCCTCACTATAGAGGAATCCAACTTGAAAAAAGAAGAAGACACCGAGTGGTGATAAATCTGACAGCTCCCATGTTAAAGTATAGGACGAAATTTTTTTAAATGCTTCTAAAAAATTCAAATTAAATTTTAATTAAAAGCGGTTTGTTGTATGACGTAAGAAAATTTCTAAACAGCACAATATAGCCATTATTTTAATTTTATTTTGCTGAAAATGTCTTCATTGAGTAGTTTTGGATTTTTCTTACATCATACAACAAAACGCTTTTTATTAGAATTTCGTTTGAACTTTCTAAAAGCATTTTAAGAGTTTCGACCTATACTTTAACATGGTAGCTGTCAGAATTATCACCACTCCGTGTCTTCTTCTTTTTTCAACCTGGATTCGTCCATAAAAGACCTCGATAGTATCTAGGGTTACCAATCCCATTTTCATCTCAACACCTTTCAGTTCGTGCTATTTGAAAACAAAAGATTGACGCATTGAGTTACTTATTTTTATTTGTTGTTGAAAGAAAACAAACTTAATAATAAAAGGAATCAATTGATTCATACATCAAACCTACATTTCCGATTAGTTTGAATAATGGATCATGAGATAAATTATGGAACAGCTCCCCTAATGCTTTCTAAAAGAGTGCTGATTTGTGATAATGAACTATTTCAGCTTTTTCGACTGAGCTTATATGATCAAATGCAATATTTCAACTATTTGCAAATTCTGTACTTGACCATTGATCACCATCTTCAAATTATAATGTTCATCGGAAAGGACTGCTGGAGGAACTTCAGAAGCATTACCACTGATCTGGCAACACTAGTGCGTTTCTTTCAAAAATGCTAAAGAACCAGACCAGCCCTGGGACCTGGTAGTTGATATTAAACTACTTCAAGGCTTTGCCAGTGCACAGGGTACAAATAGAACTGGAGGAATTTAAAATAAAACTCAAACGATTCGGGCCCTACAATCGGGCATATAAAGCGAAGGCAAGTGTTATAGAACCCTGGCAGGAACCCAACACCATCATATCAACCGATGACGATTCGAAGTATTAATGTTACTCAATTTTTACCGAACTATCGAGAAAAACATCCAATATTATTAGTAGCGATTGATCCAATATATTAATTGTCCCTACATTTAGGAATGGGGATGAAACTGTTCTAAATCGTAGATCAGCGTTTGTGAAACGAGACATTCGGCTGGCTCAGGGCAAATACCGATCAATATATCAGCATGACTGTAGAACTCCTCCTTCAGGGAAATCACAATCGTCTGCAGATTGGTGCACTTTTCTCGGATGTACGAAGCCACTTTTCCAATGTTTGTGTTGTCCAACGCAGCATCGATCTCATCCAACACGAAAAATGGTGCCGGTTGGAAGCTGTGAATAGCGAACAGCAAGGCCAATGCCGCGATGGTCTTCTCCCCTCCACTAAGATTGCTCATCGGCTGGAAGCGTTTACCGGGTGCGACGCAATTGTAGTTGATACCATCGAGATACGGTTCCTCCGGATTATCTGGACCAAGATAGGCTTGAGCTGCTTCGTTACGGGCCAGTTGCTTGTAAATGCCATCGATTGCATCGGAAATGTGGTTGCAACAGTTGGTGAACAGGGCGCATCGTTCGTTCTTGATTTTCTCGAATGCTGCTTTAGCTTTCTTCGCTTTCTTACGGGCCGCTTCGAATTCTTCATTGGTAGTCTGAATCTTTTCCGTTACTCGATCTAGCTTTTGCATCGCTTTGAGATTAGGTGTTTGGATCTTCTCTAATGTGTCTAGTTTTGACTGAAGCTCCCTTGCCAAACCATCGCCCACTTTCTTAACCTGATCCGGTTCCGTTGGATTGGTCAAATTTTTCGACAATGAGCTGTAGTCGATTTCGATTTTAGCTTCACGCTCGTAAACCGTGCTGAGGGGAGTCGTTTCCGAATCGTTAGCTGCCGATTCGACGATGTCATTCATCTTGCCACGTTTCATCGGTATTTCGATGGCATCCATTTTGCACTGCATCAGCAGGTTATGCCGTTTGTTTTTCATAGTTTCAATTTTGCCTTCGATGCCGGCTATCTGCTGATTAACAACTGCTAACTCCTTGGCTTGTTGTTGGACGTCCCGACGAGCTTTAGCCATTTCCTCTTCCATGCTATCGACAGCACCCTTCTTCGTACTTTTGTCAACCTTCATCTTCTCGATGCGCTCTCGATCTTTCTCAATTTCTTGTCGTTGGCGTATTTCGGCCTGCTTGAATGTTTCAAGTGAATCCTCATCATCCTGAACAGCACGCTCCCAGCGTTGTACATTTTCTACAAGTATCAAATATTAAACACAGTTGAGGAACAATTAATATCATCTACTTACTGGAAGTGTCCTTGGATCTCTCAAACTCCAAATTGTTATTGATACGATCGATTTGCTGTTCAAATTCGGCACGCTTCTTGGCCCTTTCCTGCTGCAGCACTAATTCTCGTTCTTCAAACTGACGTATATTAGCCACTCCAATCCGAGCGCAAAACTCGGCATATACGTCATCCTCGACGTTGTTCATATTTTCCTTTATCTCCTGTATCTTCAAATCGCGCTGCTGCATGCGTCGTTCAATCTCGCTTATCTTTGGACCGATTTGGTCTAGCTCTTCCTGTAGTTTCGCTAACTTACGGTCGTACTCTTTGATGGTTTTTTTGGATGCATCCAGATCGTTTTGACTATACTTGAGTCGATTTTCCAGACCCCGGATTTGGCTCTCAACGGTGGTCAATTCGCCTTGACGGCGCGTTTTCTTCATCACTTCTTTCAACTCTTCGGTAATCTTTTCCTTTTGCGCTTTGAGTTGAGCCATATGCTTTTCATCCCAGCGTTTGGCCTTGCGGGCAAGATCGTGACTGCCACCGGAAATAATACCGGATTTTTGATAGAATGTTCCATCCAATGCCAATGCATCGTATCTGCTTCGATCGATTTCATAAGCAACTTTCATAGCGTCATCCGGAGATTCACACACCAGAGCGTTATTTGTGGCGAATAGTACTGCCGGTTCGATCTGCGGGGGACTGAACTTGAGAACATCATAGATCAGTTTAACGTTACGTGGATCTTCGATGTTTCTGCAAAGGTAAAAATAAAATACGAGGCTATAAGCCTTTCGAATTGTATGACTAATACTGTGCACTTACCGAAGTCGTTCCTTGAGAGGTTTTTTCTGGAGATAGTCCAATGGAAGGAATGTTTCCACATCTAGCATCTTTTCCTTTAGAATCTGAATACACCGGCGGGCGGTTTTTTCCGTATCGACTATGATGGCTTCCATATACTTGCCAAGCACCTTCGTGACGGCCACGTTGTATCGTTTGTGTGTAGGTTGACACATGTTGATCATACGGTCGTAGACCCCCGGTACTTCCTGTTTGAATAATTCAACCACTTCCTGTTTCTTCTTGCGACGAGCATCTTCATGCTTGTCAATTCTTGCATCACCCAACTGCTCCCGGACGTCATCTAATTCGGCCTGTAACTCTATAATCCGCTCTTTCGAAGAACCAACGTCCTGGCTAAGCTCTTGCTTCATACGGTTTTGTTCCTCCAGAGCAACTTTGCTTGCTTTAATGTGATCAATCAGTTTTTCCTGACGTTTTATGGCTTCGTTCATCTCCGATTGATACTTTTTATAATTTTCATCAATCTGTGCCTTTTTATTAGTCTCACTGTCCAGCAAATCTTGATCAGACTTTTGCTCCCTATTGACGGAATCCAGCTTAATAAGATACTTGCCGGATGTGGCATCAGCTTTCTGCTTCAAACGATCGTATTCCTGAACTAAATTCTGCTCCAAGTGGACGTTGCTGCCACGCTTTTTCGACTCCCCAGCAATTTCATCTTCGAAAGTCTTCATCTTGCTTTCAATACCTTGCAGTTCGTCTTCCAACTTACGAATATCGGCTTGATGTGCTTCGTCTGCCTTGCGCGCTTGCTCCAATGTTTTCATTGCGCTGTCCAGCTTCTTTTTAGTATGAGCTACCTTTTCCTTTGCTTTAATAAACATTGGATGCTTCTTGCTCATTTCACTTTCCACCTCACGAATTTCCTGTTCGATTTTAGCCAATTCTCTTCCGGTTTTTTCCTGCCTCCTTCTTCTTTTCTTTCAGTGCTTCGTCCGCTTCCTCTTTCTTCTTTTCAACTAGCACCAAATCCTGCTGCTTACTCTCCATATCCTCATACAGTCGTTTGGTTTCCTTCTCGTTGTGATACAATCTGTAAAGCTGATACTGTATCTGCTTCTCAGCATACTCATCTTTCAGCCGCGCATAACGATCTGCCTCTTGCTTTTCCAGCTTTGCTTCTTTCCGCTCGGCTGCAATACCCTTTTTCTTCTGATAGGTGTACTGCGTTTCTTCCTCAGCCATCTGCATATCGTGCTTCAGTTTATTATATTCTTCCTTCAGCAAACCCGACCCACTTATTTCCTCAAACAAAGCCGTTCGTTCCTTGGCATTTTTCATTGCAATACTCTCAACCGCGCCTTGGAAAACCAAGAAGTTTTTCGCCTTCACATTTATTCCTATATGCTCCAACTCCTGCAGATAGACGTTCGTCACAACCACCTAAAACAGCGAATAAAATATCTTACCATCCAGCATGCACGGCACAGGAGCAATACTCACATTCCCATTAATTCTGTACTCCGACGACGACCCAATAACCGACCGTTGAAAACTCTTGTTTGTCTGATTACCTTCCTGATCGGTGATGACAAATTTTGCCATCACCGAGGCTCGATTGGAAACGGGTCGCCCAATCGAGGCACCATGAATCAATTCGTTCAACTTACGCACACGCAAGCTGGTTGTTTTCTCTCCCATTACGAAACTAATAGCATCCATAAAGTTAGATTTTCCTAAATAAACCAAACAACACCGTTGTTATCGAGAATGTAAAACTTTCAAATCTTGCCGCCACTTACCAGACCCATTTGGCCCGATGACGGCGGAGAACTTTTTCAGCGGTCCTATCTTGACCTTGCCACGATAGGACTTGAAGTTGTCCACCTCAATGAACTGCAGAAATGCGGAATCCATAATTAGAGCATATTTTTCAACCGATTTGTGATGATTTCCACTGGTAATTCACAGAATATGCAACTGTAAATAATCGAGTACTAAAGATGGTGCAAAAATGGCGTCACTTTTCAGTTGTTGTTGCTGGGGTTGGGGCTGCTGACGATGAAAACAAAGTCATGTCAAAACGAAGAAGCGAAAAAAAACGGGGGACTCAACAGTTCAAACGGGTGAACTTGGAACCTCGCGAAAGATTTTAAAAGGGCTTATACCTCATTCAGACTACACGCAAAACAAAACCGCAGTAGAAACTACCATTTCGAAGGTTAAATTAGGCGCAAACACCAACAATTTTCAGCTGACTATAAATGCGTTTGATTTGACCATGCCTGCGATTAAATCAACCATGGTGTGGTTGATATCAATATGAGGTCTGTCAAATATACCACAAATGCTGAAGGTTTTAACACAAACGTAGTAAATTTCACTGAAATTTCATGGTAGTTTTGAAGACAGGCATAGTCGGGTAAAATGGTAGTTTCTGTGTACAGTCCATCTCAGATTGAAAAATCCAAGTACTGTTCGCGACCGAACCGTCCGCTCCGGAAACTGAAACTGAACGATGCACAACATCAGAAGCAGCAACGCCCATTTAACCACTATCAGGTAGTCATGGAGATGATACAACACATTTTGCCGTCTGTGCACACCGTAGCTCCACTTCTTGTTTCATTTGGTCTCTGAGAGTGGGTATAAATCAAATCCAAAACTCATGTCTGCATTCAGTCTACTTTTGTACCGCGAACCATTAACATCGGAAATAAAATAGAAAATAACCAAAAGTAAAAATTGACGTTTCCTTCTGGCACTTTCTAGCCGACTTCGTTTTGGACCTGTTCGATTGTGTCGACCCGCACCGAGTTTGCTGCTTGCATTCTACCTTGTCGACAGTAGCTGATTCGACACACTTCCTTGGAAACCAATTCCTGCCTTTTTCAAGGCAGAAGAAAGAGTTTAGTTATTTCCATAACCAAGTGTGTCCGTCGCATTCCGTGACATACAGTCCACCACCTTGGTGCCGAGAAGTGCGCCAACATATTGTCCTACCGAACCGGATTTCCAATCAACGGGTCAACATTGAATTTCTTCTAACGTAAAAACTGAGTTGGCAAAATGCCGAAAGTGAACCACACACCGAAAGAGAAGCAGACGCCGAAGAAAGAATCCAAGAAGGGGGAAGATGATCCCAAACAGTTACTAATTCATCAGCGTCAGCAAGTTCAATCCAAAGTGAGTGCGATAAGCCGTGCGCTTGAAGAAGCTGAGGACAATCCGAACAAAGTCAGTGCGTCGCTACTAAAGGTTTTTTCGAAAAAGCTCGACCTTCATTACAACGAGTTCGTTTCGATTCACCAAGCGGTAGTTGCTGTTACGCCTTCCAACGAGTTGAAACAGGAAGATGAAGCCCTGGACATTTTCGACACTCTTCACTCCGACACGCTTGTCCTGCTTGAGCTACTTACCGAAACCATTGTCCCTTGCGGTACGGGGCGTGCGCAGCTAGTCATCCAACAACAATCATTGCGACCTCCAGTTCCCGCATTTGACGGAAAGGTGGAAAATTGGCCAAAGTTCCGGACGATGTTTGAGGATATTGTCAACCGCAACACCGTTTCCGATGCAGTGAAGCTGCATCACCTCGACAAGGCATTGACGGGTGATGCTTCCGGTTGGATTACAGCAAAAATGATCATTGATAACAACTTCAAACAAACGTGGAAACAGCTCAGCGATCAATACGAAAACCTCCGAGTAATTGTCGATACACATCTGGAAGGATTGCTCGAGATGAAACCAATGACCACACGCAACCATAAGGATTTACTCGAGCTAGTGAAGACATTCAACCGACATGTTGGAGGTCTCGAGTACCAGGGACTGGTAGTTGATGAACTATCCGGTCTCATTCTGACGAAGATTCTCACTTTGCGGTTGGACGATCAAACACTCCAGTTGTGGGAAAGGACACAGAAGCATGCCCAGCTGCCTCAGTACCAAGAAACTGTGGCCTTCCTTCGAAGCGAATGCCAGGTATTAGAACGTTTCCAAAATCAGCATCAGATGACATCAAGAGAACCTAGACAGCAACTAAATTCAAAACCAGCTAACCAAAGGACCTACACTGCCACAACCGGAAACAACAGCAATTCCTGCCAGGTATGTAACGGCTGCCATCGCCATTTTGAATGTCCGGAGTTTCATAAGCTGTCAGCTGCTCAGCGAAATGAGAAAGTGAAGGAGTTGAGGATCTGTTTCAACTGCCTTCGACCTGGTCATCGATCTATCGATTGCTCGTCAAATAAAACATGCTCCCGCTGCCATAGAAAACACCACACTCTGTTGCATGAAGAATTAGTCTCGAATGCAGTGGAGGTAGAAACCACTAGCCAACATGAAGAACCAGCCTGCCAAACCTATTCCAACACCCGTTCGGAATCTCAGCAAGTCACCAATTCTGTTGTATCGTGTAGCCACTTCAAAGGTGCCAAAACCGTGATGCTTATGACTGCTGTGGTACGAATCAAGGATTCCCGTGGATGGACAACTCCGTGCCGTGTACTACTGGATAGCGGTTCTCAAGTTAATTTCCTCTCCAAGACAATGGCTGATCGCTTGGCCACTGAAAGACGACCTGTACATGTACCCATCGCTGGAATCGGTGGGGCCAAAACCTACGCCAAGGAAAAGATGTTGGTGGAAGTGGAGTCCAATAACTTTGCCTACTCTACAACCATCGAATGCCTCGTAGTTCCTGAGATAACATGAGCTATTCCAGCTACGAAAATTAACGTTTCATCGTGGCCACTCGACACCGACCTACCGATGGCGGACCCCAACTTCCATGTTCCGTCCGATATCGATATGTTAATTGGTATCTCCCATTTCTTGAAACTGCTGAAGACGGGTCGCCTCCAACTGAGTGATAAGCTACCGGAACTGCAAGAAACTCATTTCGGATGTGTTGTTGCAGGCAATATTGATGACGAGTCAACCTCCCAGCAGTGCTTAACTGCCATTACGGATCCTACTTCTGAAATTCTTCGTCAGTTCTGGGAGCTGGAAGAAATTGCGGAATCAGCATCACATCCCAGCGAACAAGATGAATGTGAAACGGTGTTCCAATCCACTCATTTTCGAGATGAGACCGGCAGATATGTGGTTAGTTTGCCATTTCGTGAAACAGTGCACGAGCTAGGAGACAATCGAAATCTGGCCATGCGTCGGTTCCTCTCATTAGAACGAAGATTCAAGAAGAACCCGGAGTTGAAACAACAATATTGTCAATTCATCGATGAATATGAAGAACTGGGACATTGTCGAGAGATAAGCGAATCCGATGATGTTCCCAATCAACAAGTGTACTATCTGCCGCACCAAGCCATCCTACGTCCATCAAGCTCAACAACAAAAATTCTAGTGGTTTTCGATGCCTCCGCTAAGGCTGCAGAAGTACAGTATCAGTAAGGCAGCGGTTGGAAAAAAATCTTCTGAAGCTTAAAACGTTTGGATCAGTGGTGGATCGCCCTGGCAGAGGCAGGAAGCGGAAAACGGATGCGAGAGCGGACACCAAGATCATGCGCGAAGTCAAGAAGAACCCGAAGGTAACTGTCCGCGAGATCCAGGAAACCCTTCAGTTATCAGTTTCCGGTCGAACTGTTCGTCGCCGTCTCGTAGCACAGGGGTTGAATAGCAAACTTGCTAAGGAGCATGCTGATAAGCCCCTTGAGTTCTGGAAAACGGTTCTCTGGACGGACGAATCAAAATTCGAGCTGTTTAACCGAAAGCGGCGGGTTCGTGTTTGGTGCAGATCGGGAGAGGAGCTTCAGGAGCGCCACATCCAAGGCACGATGAAGCATGGAGGAGGAAATGTGATGGTCTGGGGGTGTTTTTCGTGGGGTGGAGTGGGCAGCATTGTTAAAATCAACGGGATAATGACGGCAGATTCTTACATCAACATCCTGCGAGAAAATCTGGAGGTTTCGCTGATCCAGACGGGCCTTGAAGAGAAGTTCGTATTCCAGCAGGACAACAACCCGAAGCATACTGCCAAGAAGACCAAGTCTTTCTTCCGGTCTTGTCGGATCAAACCGCTGGAATGGCTTCCACAAAGCCCGGACCTCAATCCCATCGAGAATTTGTGGGCGATTCTTGATGCCAGGGTTGACAAAACTGGTGTTACCAATAAAAATAACTATTTTGAAGCCCTGGAGCGCGCCTGGGAAGAGCTAGATCCACAGCACCTAAAGAACCTGGTCGAGAGCATGTCGAAGCGCCTGCAGGAGGTCCTGAAGGCCAAAGGAGGACACATCAATTATTGAAATGCTTTTATTTTACTTTAATTTATGTTTTCTGTAGCCTAAATGAAGTGGGCACTTTATTTTGTCACTGTTTTTTTTTCAACACAAATTGATTTTTTTTTCTTTAAGTAAAACTCCTTTTTTTCAGTATTCCATAAGTGAAACTTAAAAAGAATATAAAAAATAAGATAATAAAAAAAATACAGTGTGTTTACTTTAATTTGAACCAAGTAAATGAGAGAAATTGAAAAAACGATGAGGTGGGCACTTTATTTTGCCTATCAGTGTATGCCATATTGTCATTGAAAGGTTTTTTTTAATATGTGTTTATGTCCACTCAGCGAAATAAACATTCGATATTCATAAGATTGCGTTATGATTATTTGCTATAAGAAATCAGTATGAATTTCATAAATTTGCCTTATGAAATATAATGATGTTGAAAAAAAAAACATGGAACAACCTGAATTCGAACCTTGAACGTAGAGGTTATGGGTGCAGTAACTTGCCCACTACTATATATCTACACTTGTAATCAGGCAAGCTTAAAGGCGTACAACAACAAAGTCGTGTGAAATAAAATCCATTCATAAGTCAACCTTATGAAATTCCAAAGCATCGTTCATAAGTTGAACCTTATGAAATTCTTAAGATTATTTGCCTGAGTGTAGAGGTTGTATGGTGAAAATGAGATTCAACTATTCGAAAACAATAACATAACATGTGATAATATATCTTACATTCGAAATATAGTTTTGACTATATAGAAAATTATTTTTCGTTATGCAGGTAATGATCTACACAGTTTTGAAACAAACAACATATTAATTGCTGAGGAGTACTCTGTTGTTCAGACGGGAGCGAAGAGAAAGCGCGCTACAGCAAGACGTCAACGGCACCGTCAGCAAGCATCTCAAAACGCGCTGACTGTAGAACAGGCTCCCCACCCTCCTCTGAACAATCCAAGAAGTGGTGATAATACAAAAAAAGTTTCTCCTCCAGGTTTTAAACCACTGGCTGGTGACTTTCCACCACTTCCGGGAACATCTAAAACCCCAGTTGTTCCAGTTTTTTGCCCAGAACGCCAACTACCAAGACATCTGGAATCTCGACCGTGTCAAGTCGAAGAATCCGAAAAAATGTCTCTTTCTGGGATTGTGGAATTCATCTTCACCATTTTCGAGGTTTCTCTAACAACGAGAAACCTCATCAACATGATCCTTACATTTGTAAAACCTCTTTTAAAGAAACTGTCTTCAAAATGGCCTCTTCTTGATTCGATCATATCTTTCGATGGATAATTTATCCAATGAGGTCGGGGATATAATCGAAGCACTACAATGGAATAGTAGAAGTATTCTAAAAAATTTGGACGCTTTTAAGTTTTTAGTTCACAAATCGCATTGTGACGTATTTGCTCTCTGTGAAACATGGCTCTCTTCTGATAAAGATTTCTCTTTCCACGATTTTAACATTATTCGGCAGGATCGAGGGGATTCATATGGAGGGGTGCTGTTGGGGATTAATAAGCTCCACTCCTTTTATAGAATTGATCTCCCCCCGATGACAGGCCCTGAAGTAGTTGCATGCCAAGTGACTATTCGAGGCAAAAGTTTTAGTATAGCCAGCATATACCTGCCGCCGAATACGGCAATATCCCGCAGGGACCTTTCAACTATTTGCCTCGCAATGCCAGAGCCACGGTTGATCTTAGGAGATTTTAATTCTCACGGTACAGCCTGGGGGTCACCGTACGACGACAACCGTTCTGCATTGATACTAGACCTCATGGACTACTTCAACTTGACTATTTTGAATACTGGGGAAGTAACACGCGTGGCTCCACCTCCAAACCCTGGAAGCAAATTAGACCTCTCAATCTGTTCGAATTCATTATCATTGGATTGCACGTGGAAAGTGATTCAAGATCCCCATGGTAGTGATCACCTGCCTATCAAAATTTCAATCACCAATGGTTCGTGTCAATCTCGCTCGATCGACATTGCGTACGACCTCACGAAGTGCATCGACTGGGGTAAATACGCTGAAGCGATCATCGATGGCGAGCAATCGGTCGAAGTCCTTCCTCCGTTGGAAGAGTATCGGTTTTTATCCGGGTTAATTCTCAAGTGTGCGATCGACGCACAGCGCAGACCGGTACCAGGATCAACAATTCGCCGACGTTCGCCCACTCCGTGGTGGGATGACGAATGTACTGAGGTCTACCGTGAAAAATCAGCCGCGTTTAAAGCATATCGGAAGCGCGGTTCGCGAGATAACTACGAGCGGTACATTGCTCTTGAGCGTAAGTTTAAGAGCCTCGCCAAGGCCAAGAAACGCGGATATTGGCGTCACTTCGTCGAAGGGCTATCGCGTGAAACGTCGATGAGAACTCTTTGGACCGTCGGGAGAAGAATGCGAAATGCGTCGTCGGTGAATGAAGACAAGGAAAGCTCTTCCCGGTGGGTCTACGCGTTCGCCAAGAAAGTGTGCCCAGATTCGGTTCCGGTGCAACGTATTGCTCGCGATACTCAAACCAATCGTAACGAAATGGATGCGCCCTTTTCGATGCTCGAATTCTCACTTGCTCTTCTTTCATGCAACAATTCTGCACCAGGAATAGATAAAATCAAGTTTAACTTGTTGAAAAACCTCCCAGACGTCGTAAAGAGGCGCTTGCTGAACTTATTTAATCAGTTCCTGGAAAGCAATATTGTTCCGGATGAATGGAGGCAGGTTAGAGTTATAGCTATACAAAAACCCGGGAAACCCGCGTCGGATTACAACTCTTACCGCCCAATTGCGATGTTGTCGTGTATACGGAAGCTGCTAGAGAAGATGATTCTCCATCGGCTCGACAAATGGATTGAATCTAATGGCTTTCTATCTCATACACAATTTGGTTTCCGCAGAGGCAAAGGAACGAGCGATTGTCTTGCGCTGCTCTCAACAGAAATACAGCTGGCCTATGCTCAAAATGAGCAAATGGGTTCAGTTTTCATGGACATTAAGGGGGCTTTTGATTCAGTTTGTGTAGACGTCCTTTCAGACAAACTCCACGAGTGTGGCCTTTCACCATTATTAAACAACTATTTGTACAATTTGTTGTCTGAGAAACATATGAGCTTTTCTCATGGGTCTTCGACAACTTCACGAATTAGCTACAAGGGTCTCCCCCAGGGCTCTTGTTTAAGCCCCCTTTTTATAATTTTTATGTTAGAGACATCGATAGCTGCCTCATGGAAAATTGCACGCTAAGACAGCTTGCGGATGACGCCGTTGTTTCATTTGTAGGACCAGGGGCGAACAACCTGCAGGGACCGTTGCAGGATACCCTAGACAATTTGTCTACCTGGGCTGTAAAGCTGGGTATCGAATTCTCCCCGGAGAAAACAGAGTTAGTTGTTTTTTCTAGGAAGCGTGATCCAGCACAGATACCGCTTCAACTCATGGGTAAAATAATAACTCAAAGTTTGTCTTATAAATACCTAGGGGTCTGGTTCGATTCTAAATGCACCTGGGGAAAGCACATTAAGTATCTGCATCAGAAATGCCAGCAGCGAATAAACTTCATGCGTACTATCACCGGAACATGGTGGGGAGCCCACCCGGAAGATCTGATAAAGCTGTATCGTACAACGATTCTGTCGGTTCTCGAGTACGGTAGCTTCTGTTTTCAATCCGCCGCGAAAACTCATATTCTGAAGCTGAAGCGAATCCAGTACCGTTGTCTTCGTATCGCGTTAGGCTGCATGAACTCAACTCATACTATGAGTTTGGAGGTATTAGCAGGAGTTCTTCCTTTATCAGATCGTTTTGTGGAGCTATCGTTCCGGTTCCTCATCCGCTGTGAGGTGCTAAATCCATTGGTAATTGCAAATTTTGAAAAGCTAATCGAACGAAATCCTCAAACTAAATTCATGACACTGTACCATTGGTACATGACTCTGGAGGTGAGCCCTTCTTCGAATGTTCCTAATCGTGATTACTCCCAAGACTTCTCTAGTTCTACTGTAGTTTTTGATCTAACCATGAAGCAAGAAGCTCGTGGAATACCAGATCCACTCCGTTCGGAGTACATTCCATCAATTTTTGCAAGCAAGTTTGGCCATATCAGAAGTGACAGAAAGTTTTACACCGACGGGTCAAAAACAAATGATTCCACTGGATTTGGTGTTTTTAACGAAATTCATAGCGCCTCCTTCAAACTTCAAAATCCTTGCTCCGTATACGTCGCAGAATTGGCGGCTATACACTATGCATTAGAGCGAATCGCCTCTCTTCCCTCTGATCAATTTTTCATTTTTACGGATAGTCTCAGCTCACTTCAGGCTATTCGTTCAATGAGGCCGACAAGGAACTCACCGTATTTCGTTAGCGAAATACGATCTCTTTTGAGTGCCCTATCAAACAATTCCTACACCATCACCTTGGTTTGGGTCCCTTCTCATTGCTCCATTCCGGGTAATGAGAAAGCGGACTCACTTGCCAAGGTGGGCGCTATGGCAGGCGATATTTATGATCGACAAATTGCCTTCAACGAATTTTTTGCTATTTTCCGTCAACAGGCCTTGATCAGCTGGCAACAAAAATGGGATGCAGGGGATTTGGGCAGATGTTGGTTTCCTTCCTTCCCCCAGAGGTAACAAAAAAACGTGGTTCAGAGGGTTGGATATTAGCCGGGATTTTATCAAGGTAATGTGTCGTCTAATGTCCAATCACTACTCGTTAGGCTCTCATTTCTATCGAATAGGTCTCTCAGACACCAATCAATGCGGCTGTGGTGCAGGTTATCAGGACATCAACCACGTTGTCTGGAAACTGTCTGTGACCTGCACCTCCTGGACACCTTTTCCGCAATGAGCTTCTTTAACCAGAAATTGACCTCAGTAAATAATCCGAAAGCAAAGTTAGACAATAAAATGGATAGCTTTTCATCTACTTTTCTCCCACAATATGTAAGTAGTAAGCACGTGAGTATTTTCTTCATGCTAGCGAACTGAGTCCATAGAAGATGAAGATGCTCCATCCACAACCGTCATTGTATATGCACTGCGCGTTAACTGTTTCGCTTCTCATTTTTGACGTAGACGTATTCGTTTTCTATATTGGGGTACACCTTACTCTGAGAAAAAATTGATTGTTAATTTTACCATTATTGGGGGTTAGGATGACTGTGGCAGTAGTATAGTGATTTTCAACCAACTATGATCATGGTCAAGACAACCATAAAAAAAGTTGATTCATCATTTACTTAATGTTGGAATAGTTGGAATAGACCATAGTCAATAATGCTTTGAGCGTGGTGGTCGAATTCATTTTCATGGTTATTGTAACCATTATATGCAAAAGAAATCTTGACCATGATTTAATTGTCGTTGTATAACCATGGAATTATTCTCAGTGTACGAGCACATAGTTGGAGTATCACGAAAAGAGATCAGCTTTTAGACGTTAAGTACCCAATCCTTGTTAGATTTCGTAACATTGCCTAGTATTCTGTTATACAAGTCTGGTATTAACTAATAAACTTCATAAAAAAAATATGAGTCAAACAGTATGTTAATTGAAAAAAATCGATGATTCCAAGCGATTTTTCGTAAATGTCACTAGGAAAATCTTTAAAATGGAGCAGTGATCGGATGTGTTATAAAACCGTTTATTGAGACTGGATATTATTATTGTTCCAAAAAGCATAAAGAACGGATTGACTGTAAATATTTACTCTAGCAAATCACCTGCTGTTTCGGAACTGTGGTTTGAGTTTGGCAGAATCTACTTACTTTTGAAATAAATCAGTTTAGTTTATCATTTTGCACCATAATATCGATCTATGCAAGACGTAAACATAAATAACCCTAATAAATTTCTTATGGTTATTTTGCTTCACGACCTATTCGGGTTAGCATCCAAACCATATACAGTGTAGTTCAACCATTCGAGTTATTGTTCGTTTAAAGTAAATTTTTATTAGGGAAGCTTTATGTCATCAGTTCGTACAACCTTATGGGACTGTTTCTTCTAGTTTTTGTAGGCAAGAACTACGCAAAAAACATAAAAAAAAAGCAAGACAAAAGAAAATAACACCAACTGTCATTTCACTCATTGGTACTAATCGGAAAAGACAATTCAAACGAGAAAGGACTAGGGTCCTGATGAATAGTCAGTATCAGAGTCATTGTTTGTTCTCCTTTCAATGAATCCGGCTTTGACTGAAAAAGGGTGAGTGCTCTTGCTTTTCAATGAGTATAAATAGCGCCAACTTTCAATAAAACTCGAAAACAATGACAACTGTAACAACACCGAATACTAAACTGTAACACCGTAACAAAACAATGGATACAGGATATACTACAATAGATCAAATTACTGCTCGTAGCGGTTGATGTCCTCCCTGAGCTCAGTCGGTAAAGGCGCAGCTACAAAGCAATACCATGCTGGAGGTAGGACTGGGTTCGATTTCCGGTCTGATCTAGTTGGTCTGGTTGGTTTCGTAAAGGTCAATTTCTCGACTCCCTGGGCATAGGGTATGATTGTAATTGCCACACTATCATACTAATGCAAAAATGGTACCTGGCATCGGAACCTCTCAATTAATAACTGTGGAAGTGCATTTAGAACAATAAGTTGAGAGCAAGCAATAAGCGAATTGAGAAAGCAATAAGCTTGAAATGCTAAAAAAAAAGAAAAGTGGTTTATGTCCCGAACAGAGGAGAAAACTAAATCCTAATAAAAGAGTGATGGTGTCTGAGCGAAAACTTCTTAGGGCCGGTTCATAAACCACGTACTTATTTTTGAAAATCTCAGATCCCCCCCCCCCCTCAGGCTATTTTTTTAAATTTTGTATGGAGCGTAGACTTTGGGGGGGGGGAATTATTTATGAATAGTCCCTTATGAACGACGTTTTGCTTTTAGAAATACTTCTTCTTTTTTCTGGGTCCGAGCTTCAGCCGTCACTGTCAGCTCAGTGTGTGAAGGGCCAGTTGCTATGACTATATGCCCTGAGTCATTTTTGATTCTCTGGTTTCAGCGCTACAACTAGGTCACAGGTCTAGTTTGCTTTGCTTTACAAAGTTGCATACTTCTAGACAAAATCGTCAAATGGTCGAAAGTAACAATTGTAAACAATGACTTAAACCGTAAATTTCCTGGAAATGCTATATCCTTTATCCACTTCCGAGGGGCAGGTAGTAACTCTGTGTATCTTTTTCTGGTGCTATTTTGTTTGTGGGAGCAAGCATATCCCAGAAAAATACGCTAGATGTCATTGTTTACAAATGTTACTTTAGACCTTTTGCCTATTTTGTCTAGACTTCCTTGTATTGTTCTAGATTTTCGGATTTGAACAGATCTACTTGATTGGTGTTCTTTGGCGAATGAGTATTTGTTTCTGACGTTGTTAAATTTTCTACAATGCAAAATCAGGTGTTCCGCTGTTTCTGTGTCGCCACATTCCTCCTCTTCATTTTGGCCAGCCAGTATTTTGATTTCCAAGAGATCTTAGGATGCCTAATAGCTGCTTACAAGATACAATTTGACAAAAATTAGATTTACAGGCTAACATAATATAATGGTGGCTCTGTTCTATAAAAGTTTGTGAATATCTTATTGTAATTGTAATTGTAGTTTATTTAAACGGCAGCCTGTTAGTTACAAAAACTTTTGCTCAGGTCAAGGAAGTTATAATAATAAAACACAAAAGTCTCATGACAAACTCAAGCATAGTAAGAACCACAACAGGAAATGAATATAATAGCTCTGTTCGTTAGTACGATCTTATAAAATCCATGCGTGATTTTCGCCTCTGTGTGGATAAATTATTCCAACGGATTTCCCATAAACGTTCTTCAACAGCACAAACAGCTCTGTCCATGGTAGTTTTTTGCTACCTTGAACTTTGTTAATATTATAAGCCATTTCCAAACGTAACGTTACACCTATCTCTTCTTGAAAGATTCTGAAACGCGTTTCTGAACCAATTTTCCCTTCGGCCCCCCATCTAATGTTTGCTCAAGTGACCCCAAAAGCGGCACTCGATAAACAAACACGAATAATAATAAATTCTGATAGTGTTCGCGCTGCCCTACACGCTTAAAAATAGAAGATAACTGACTCTGTGTTATGTCACACGCCTCTGCACAAACACGCCTGCATCGAACTGTCCGTTACGTCGCCGCGAGTTCAAATCAGAACAACACTACTACACACGCACTCCACCATACAGGTAAAGCAAGTCCCAAGTTTTCTGCGCTGCAACATCACGATGACCGTCATTAGCCAGCATGTTAAATGCAAATCATGCAAACAATAGATTATCGCACACTACCTCCCAAGACCCCAAGTCGCGCGCGCCCACCGAATTCAGCTGTCTGCAATCCGTACCTTGCCTACTTTTTGTTCGGATCGATGATTAGCTTCGCGTCATTCGAAAATTTTCTTCATTTTTACACGCATCCAATCACACACATGCACACACACACACTCTCTCACATGCTCATCATTGCTCGCTCGGTTGTTGGCACCAACACCATCGTGTGCGCACTTCACCATCGAAAATCGTTCCCAAGGCAAGAGGGAAAATGGAAGCGAAACTAGCGCTACTGCAGCAAAACCATTCCGGGGGAAAATGATCCAGAGGAAGCTTTCATCATCGATCGTATCTACGCGGGCTACACCAGCACCGATTATTGCCACAACGCACTATTTCCTGAACGTACGGGAAAAACCACGCCAAAACTTGCTCACGCACATTCCTGCTGGCCTCTTCCGGGAAGCGAAGCGCAAAAAGAAGGTATCTTTTCCATCATTTCGCCTCCCGCTCGAAATCCCAACCAAGCGCGATGACGATGTCGAAAAAATCCACTACCGTGCGTTACTTACCGGCGTTTTTACTTCAGCTTCCGCCGGGGCGGGTGCTGCCGCTACCGGGGCCACTGACTCCGTAGTATTCGAATCCGACATCCTTCTGTTCCGATAAAATCCTTTTGCTGACGCTTTCACAATTGGAGAGTCTCGTGTATTTCGGATCCGCGCTTTGCACCAGGGTCAAAATAACATAAAACGTATCGCGAACGCGCTCTTTGTAGGCTACCACCAAAATCTCGCGCACACACCGTCGTCGTCGTACAGTTTGTTCTCTGTGGCGAGGCAGTCGAACGAAAAAGCAAACTCAACCCCAAAAGCAGACCAAACTCTTCTGACTTCGGCAGGTCTGGATGCTGGCTCTCACTCTCGCTCGCACGATTTTAAAGAAACTTTATTGGTATCCTGCTTATTCGTCTGATGATCGGAATCGGGTAACGTTGACGGACAGAGCGAGAAAGAGATTGGCAAACAAAATGCGCTCACCAAGCCGGGAGAAATTGAACGAAGGTTTCACGAACAAAATGGACGTCGCGCCAAAGCGACGCTGTTTAATGTAACGCATCCGTGACGGTTCGATTACGGTTGAATATTTGTTCACACTCTCGTTCCATTCTACTCAGTGACTAAGTGAAATGGTACTCTTTTCTCTTATTCTCACACGGAAACATTACTAAATTTTCATAACAAGTGGATCTACTCAAAATTTGAGTTGATCCACTTCTTTTACGAAGGTTTAATAACATTTCCGTGTGAGGAAAAGAGAAAGGAATACAATAATTGTATTACAATATAATAATATTTATAAAATTATTCTACTCAGTCGCCTGGGGGTGCGACTCATCTAAATCCAGATTCAAGATGATCGAAAAATCTCACACATAGTCAAATTTGATAGTCAATTTTACCATTTTTGGGGTCGACGATGACTATTGCAGTATAGTGATTTTGAACCGACTATGATCATGGTCAAAACGACCATTAAAAATAGTGGATTCAACATTTACCATAATGTCAGAATAGTCCTAGTGTCCTAGAAATCTGTAAAACTTTACCGAATTCTCAACAGCTGAACGTTCGGTATTGAGTTTATCGATTATCGAGAAAAACTGTAATCCTCCTCTGCGATCACCGAATAATCTGGTAATTATTTTACAAATAAATCTGTAAATTTTTCAAGGATCTGGTTTGTAGTTTTACCGAAATTTTCTGTATTCTTTTACAAATATTCTGTAAATTAAAGTTCTAATTATATTTGTCTAATTAAATCTACGGCTCGAGATATTTTTCGGAATATATGTTTGCCAAAATTCGGATTTCAGATTTTTTTTGTACTTTTGCGCATATATTTCAATAACAAATTCATTACATTGTGGAAATTTTGCAATCGTAAAACGTAACATATGAGCGGAAGTTTTTATTTTTTTTAAATGCCTGTTTACATCGCGGTGTAAGCCGGCAACGTAAGCGGGCACTTTGGCATGGCAAAAAGCAGATTGTTTCAGGCTGCAACAAAAAATCATGATTATAAAGTGATTTATGTAAAATTAAGGAAGATACTACGATCCTTTCATCGTGTTAATTCAATTTATTTAGGAAACTGTCCATTTTTGCACTAGTTTTGTTCGATTTTTTTCCACTTTCCTTCCTGCGCGTCAACCACTTTCGAACAATTTTGCTTCTTATTTGACAAGATGGCTGCTCAAGGTGTTTACAGAAGTTTGGTGAAAAATCACCGGTTTTTTACCGGTACTTCAGTTACAGATTTTTCGATAATTTTTTTTGCAAATTTTCGGTATTTTTCCCATTTACTGTTTTTCAGTAATTTTACTATGTGTCAACAAAAAAAAATTACTTTTTTACCGAAAATTCTGTAATTTACATTTTACAGATCGATTTCGGTGATTTTTTTTTACAGAATTCTGTAAAAAAATCTAAGTGTATGCACAAATGGTGTTCCGACCATGATGACCCAAGTAACCATGAAGCTCTATATAGATACATCAATTTTGCATTATATTACGATATAAGTTTATGGTATAAAGCAGTCTAATCTTATATGCGCCCTTAAAGTAGAACTTAAGTCAAAAAGGGCCCCACTCCTGTCAAATTAAAGCTAGCGCACATGCTTTATTGAAGCCCGAAAACAAGTATATTCAATTATATTTAGTGCATAGTACCTTTTTCAGCAGTTGAATTACTGCTTCTACTGAAATGTTTTATTGCATTTTAAAAAGCATATATAAAAAAAAAAACATCAAAATTGTATTTAATTTTTTTCTATTTGAATTCATTTCCTCTGTTACGTTTTATTTAGGGATATTATTTCATATTATTTTATGGCATCTTCGCGTAACATTGATGGGAAATATATTTTTTATAAGCTCAAATGTGTTTCACACTACATCGGGATTCGAACCAAGGCTTCTGATCGTGCCAATAATTAAGTTTTGAATTTGTTAAATTATGTTGCAAGAACCACCCTAGCGCGTAGTCACCTTGGTAGTCACTCACTCTCGCAAATCCATAAACAAGCCCGTCGGTCGCCGTACCGTACACTTCTAGGTAAGTGCCGATCGCCTCACGATCGTCTATTGTTTTGCTCAAACCACCTCTACTGCGCAGATGCAGCAGAACACAAAACAGATCATAGTTAGTAAGCAATAAACCCCCGCCGCGTTCGGTAATTTACAACGAAATAGAAACCTTTCGTATCCAATAGCAATAAAGTGTGTGTTCTTAGATCGCAAATTGAGTCTTTTAGTGACGATATCACCATATCACCGCGCGCTTTTCGATAGTTTTTACCGGGTGGATATCGGGAAGAACAATCGTTCTATGTGCATAAACAGCTTCTCACGACTGATCGATGAATGCCGGTTGCGTTAACGCTCTTAGCCAAGAGAGCAATGGAATTATATAAGACAACTGCATTATATTAAGAAAGCATACACAAAGCATACCTTCTCTGTCGTTCTATAAAAACATATTTCATGCGGCTATTTTTTAAATTTTTTTTTTTTTTTTTTGTTTTAAACACGTCGTTGAGACTACGATTTATCAGTACAAACCTCAACCCGATACGAGTTACAAATGAAATCATACCCACCGCCGTTCATCACACAACAAGCCGACACTATTTTGATACCCGGTGCAGGTTGAAACTGGATCATAAAAGAAAATGATATTAGAATGAAGATTCCTCATTGAAAAAACAGTTCAGTCCTCTGAATATCAACAACCAGAAAAACCCACGGCTCCCCATAATGCAGCTATATTTTTGCTGAAATTTTAGGAACCAAACTTTCTGCTGCTAACTCCAAGGCTACGGAAAGCGAAGATGACGATTCTGGATCTGACAGGCAGCTCAGCTCGATCATATGTTTCTTATTTCCAAAGTCAAATTGGAAAATGTCATCCAGATGATACTGCACTAATGCTACTTTTTGCTAGCAATGAAGCATTTATTGAGATAACGCAATAATGCATAATTTAATGCGTATTTAACGTTAAGTTGTTTGTAGAAATAAAGTAATGCATCATAACAATTTTAATGTAAAGGTAATGCTATATAGCATGGTAGTTGTTGAAAAAATGTGATATGACATTACTGTTGCTGATAGTCAGTCGAATTAGTGTTATGCCTTAATGCTTGTCCCAAGTAACCACAAGCATTATATTATTGCACTTATTCAACCCAAAATCAACATCGGCAATGCTGGATTGCATCAATTCAACAGTTATCAAGTCATGAAGCGTTAGATTAGCTTAAGAATGTAGTGATGCATTACCAATGCAATAATGCTACTTTAGCAATGTCTTATGGCATTACAAAAGATAAGTTGCCGTTTCAACATCCCTTACTGGCCCATGGATCAGACAAGAGTTTTATTGCCACTCCCGCCTGATGATGGTCGACGCGGTCAGCTGAAGAAACGCGCCACAGAGATTCACGCTGCTTTGGAAAACAAAGTTTTCGATACGCTGGATTAATTTCTCGAAAACTGCTGCTGCACATACGATATCGTTCGCGCATTCATAAGCCGACCTACCGTTCTGGTCAAACGGTCAATGACGGAATTGTGGACTAACACGTTCAATCCGTGGATTGCTAATGTTCTCCGTTCAAACATGGATCTGCAGTTCGTCCTCGAGGAGTTTTCTTGTGCAGCGTACGTCGTCGAGTACGTTAACAAAACTAATCGGGGCATTAGCAGTCTACATCGCGATCTCGTGAAGCTGCAGGAAGAGTTCCCGGATCAGGACCACCAGTCACTGCTGAAGAAAGTGAGCATCAAGATGCTCAATTCAGTAGGAATTTCTGCTCAGGAGGCTGCCTGGTTCCTTCTTCGCCAGCCAATGTCTGAAGCCAGCAGAAAGGTCGAGTTCATTCCCACTTTGTGGCCACACGAGAGAACGAAGACGAGAAAGCGTGTGCAGCAGATGGACGTAGAAGGTGTTTCGGATGATTCCACCGATATCTGGACATCCAATATAATCCAGAAGTACGAAGCACGCGAAGGGCTAGAGGATGTATGTCTTGCAGATTTTGCAGCGTGTTACGCGAAAGTACAGAAAACGTCGAACACGTACAGTCGTCGTAACACTGCGCACGTATTGCGTTGACGGTCGTACTCAATGAACGAGCTCATCGACTACAAGCGCGAGATGGTGCTGCTGTTTCTTCCGTTTCGTAGCGAGATGTGCGACATACTTGATTACCAGAAGTTCCTGCAGTTGTACGATCAGTATGAAAGCGTACTTCTACAGAAGCGGAAAGAATACGATTGCGAGTTCAACCTCGAGCAAACAGTCGATGAGTATCTGCGCATGTTTGGTACAAATACAGACCAAGAAAAGGATACGGCTGTCGAAATGCACGACGAATGTGGTCCTCAAAAAACAGATTATTCATTGGTGGGTTGCGCCAACCAGCTGGGTAAAATTTTCCCGACGGCTCGCCCTCTATGGAGGCGTTTTTGCAGTTGTGGCGAACGAATCGGCACCATGATATTGGGCGCACAAACCAAACGAAATAAAAGTTTAATTCTTGTATAAACAAGTCTTTTAGTCCAATTTAGTCCTCAAAAGGACAGATTATCAATGTATGGATTGCGCCAACCAGCTGGGTAAAATTTTTACCGACGGCTCGCCCTCCATCGAGCACCGAACTAAATTTAAGATTAGATCTTTAATAAACAACTCTCTTATTTGAATTTATTGTCCTCAAAAGGACAGATTATTTCCACCTACTGCTGCTCGCCCCCAAGGACGCTTTCCCCCAAACAGCAGCGTTTTCGAAGTCGCGGCGAAACAATCGTCACGATGAGGTAAGATGGCGGCTTGCACAAACAGACGCGATTGTGCGCCCCCATAATCCGCCATTTTAACTCATCGCGACGATCGCTGTTTGGGAGAGCCTTGGTACTTACCACCACCATCTGCTACGCGACCACCTCCCCCCCCCACTGCCGCACGAACCAGCCGCCTGCGACCAGCTGCCTGCGACCAGCTACCAGCGACCAGCTCCGCACAGCTTCAATGCTGCCAAACGAATGAGGCAAATTTTTCCTAAGTGTGCGTTTTATACCGTTCTCAGCTGCATGCGAGACGTACATGGAGAGACGAATGACATGATTGGTTAAAGTCCCTCTCTAATACAAAAAAGAAGAAGATGATGCAAGACGTTCCTTGCTTCGATTTGAAAACTGTGATAGGAAATTTGGTAAATTTACTCTGCAAAATGACATTATAAGACATCACCTTATATTTGCGTTGTTTTCAATAGTTTACTATTGTTTGAGAATAATGTTTGACAATTGAATTGGAGCGCGGTAAAATTTCCGACCGATTGAGGAAGAAATCATGTAAATCTATCGTGGATTATTTGAGTTATTCGCGTACAAAACGTACGGTTTTTCGTGACGGTCGCAATATTTTAGATTTTCATTTGACACCCTACTCTTGCCGTAAGACGTAGTCTACGTCAAAACTTTTCACCACAACCACCACCGACCGGCCTGAATAAATGGTTTGACCACCCTCCTAATCACATAATTAATTTTTTTTTTTTTTTTTTTTTTTTTTTTTTTTTTAAATAAAAAAAAAAAAAAAAAAAAAAAAAAAATATTTTTTTGTTTGTTTTTTTTTATTTTTTCCTCCCCAAAAACATAGAAAAAAATTCTCCTTCGTGGTGTTTTAAAATAAAATTTTTTTTTTTTATAAATATTAAATATAAATTTTATATATAAAGATAAACATTTTGTTTTTTTGTGTGAGAGCGCGAGAGCGCGCGCGGGGGGCGGGGGGGGGAAAAAAAAAAAAAACAAAAAAAAAATTTTTTTAAAAAAAAATTTTAAAAAAAAGTATTTCGCGCATCACCATAAGGCACCAAGAGTGGACAGTTATGGTGATGAGCGAAACATCTCCTTCTACATCATAATCGTTACTCCACGCACGGAGAATACAAAAATAACAATTAGAGTAACTAAATGTTTAGTTATTTTTTCTACAAAAAAATATCAGTTTGATTTAACCGCCGCTTTGGTTGAGTCAATCTCAAATTTTAATTTGTTCCCCTGATTCAACGCAACTTATGTGTTGGTAATAATAAACCCATTTCATGATGGAAACAACAAAAATATTAGTTTAGAACAACCATAATTTGTGTTGTATTGTGGTAATATCATTAGGTAGAAAACCCGAAACTGCCTGGTTGTTTCAAAATAAAGACGTTGGTTTAAAACAATAAAGCGAATTTTTGAAATAATAAGTTTTTTTTAGTTTGGATGTCAACAAACAGGTTTGTTGTTTCAAACGAGGCTATTTTTTTTCTCTCCGTGGCATAGTGGTTATTTGTATACGTAGAAAGTATGTGTGGTTACAAATAGATATCATTAAATGTTGTTAAAATTGTGTTGATTATACCTATTGCAAAAAATCATGCTTGGTACACATAGATATCATCATTGGTTTTTCTCAGTGTAGGAAAATCCAAACAAAAACATTTTTTAAATAAAAAAAAAATAAAACACTCTTTCAAACTATCCCTAGTAAACGCGAATTCCTTTAAATTCAACAAGAAAAAGCCTATCTTTTGACTGATATGCCTGCGACTAATAGACTGCTTCAGTGTCGAACACTGTACAAATCAAATGGGAATCACTGTCTCTATTACGGGTGTCACGGGTTAAGTGAGTACCGTAATCGCCCAGAATCGAGTGCTATTCATCCATTGAAATTTTCTTTTTATCATTGTTGAACTAACACCGTTCATGACTAGTTTTTAAACGTGGAATATCACAACACCGTCCACATGATTTCCGAATAACTTGAAGCCAACAAAAACATCCGTCCTTTTCAGGTCCACAAACTTATTTCATTTTATCAGATCGTTTTGTGGAGCTATCGTTCCGGTAAAACATCCACTGTGAGGTGCTAAATCCATTGGTAATTGAAAATTTTGAAAAGCTAATCGAACGAAATCCTCAAACTAAGTTCATGACACTGTACCATTGGTACATGATCCTGAAGGTGAGCCCTTCTTCGAATGTTCCTAATCGTGATTACTCCCAAGACTTCTCTAGTTCTACTGTAGTTTTTGATCTGATCATGAAACAAGAAGCTCGTGGAATTCCAGATCCACTCCGTTCGGAGTACATTCCATCAATTTTTGGCCATATCAGAAGTGACAGAAAGTTTTACACCGACGGGTCAAAAACAAACGATTCCACTGGATTTGGTGTTTTTAACGAAATTCATAGCGCCTCCTTCAAACTTCAAAATCCTTGCTCCGTGTACGTCGCAGAATTGGCGGCTATACACTATGCATTAGAGCGAATTGCCTCTCTTCCCTCTGATCAAGTTTTCATTTTTACGGATAGTCTCAGCTCACTTCAGGCTATTCGTTCAATGAGGCCGGCAAGGCACTCACCGTATTTCCTTAGCGAAATACGATCTCTTTTGAGTGCCCTATCAAACAATTCCTACACCATCACCTTGGTTTGAGTCCCTTCTCATTGCTCCATTCCGGGTAATGAGAAAGCGGACTCACTTGCCAAGGTGGGCGCTATGGCAGGCGATATTTATGATCGACAAATTCCCTTCAACGAATTTTTTGCTATTTTCCGTCAACAGGCCTTGATCAGCTGGCAACAAAAATGGGATGCAGGGGATTTGGGCAGATGGTTACATTCCATTCTCCCACAGGTATCGAAAAAATCGTGGTTCAGAGGGTTGGATATTAGCCGGGATTTTATCAAGGTAATGTGTCGTCTAATGTCCAATCACTACTCATTAGGCTCTCATTTCTATCGAATAGGGCTCTCAGACACCAATCAATGCGGCTGTGGTGCAGGTTATCAGGACATCAACCACGTTGTCTGGTATTGCCTCGATTTCGAAATTGCCAGATCCGATCTTTGCGCATCCCTACGGGCCCGAGGGAAACCAGACAAGGAAGATATCAGAGATGTGCTGGGTGAGCTGGACTTGGACAATATGGGGCTAATTTACAAGTTCTTGAAACAAATAGATGTATTCGTTTGATCCTCTCTTAGCTGTCGTTTTAACATGTCCACTTCGTCCCCTCCCCCGTATTAACGCTTCTGTTGTATCGTTACAGCTTAACGCAATGCAACATCTACCCCAGACCAACAGCAACAATATCGCATCGCCAATCTGCTGTTGAAAGCCATTTTTAAGATTCCTACTTCCCCATTCCTTCCCAAATCATTGTAATCCGTAACCTCGACCAAGCCGCGAGTTATTATCGTTGAAAAAATTAAAAAGAACTCGGTTCCGTTATGCCTATGGCACTTGAGCCTTATAAATAAACAATTACGTTAAAAAAACTTATTTCAGAAGAGTTGCTAAGAATTTATAA
Source organism: Aedes koreicus (assembly GCA_024533555.2). Lineage (NCBI taxonomy): Eukaryota > Metazoa > Arthropoda > Insecta > Diptera > Culicidae > Aedes > Aedes koreicus. The sequence continues at coordinate 68,711 of JAHHFK020004111.1, read as the reverse complement.
CAGTATAGGATTATCGTACTGATTAAAATTACCAATTACAGTACGTGAACTTGTTCGTTACACAACCAACTTTTTTGTTACACATATCTGTTCTATTTGAAAAGAATGTACTGCGCTGAAAGCACGAAATGCGTGGCAAAAAAATGAGCTGGAAAACACAACTGTAACTTGCTACACTGATATTCTGATAAATATCTAAAACCAATCCTTACGAGAAATTAAAAAAACTGACTTTAGAGACTTTTTGAAGCATTAAAATAGTGACCAAGTCTTTGAATTTAGTCGTGCTACCAGCCCTGCAATTATTACATGTTATAAGTCTATTCTGAAAAAGGCATTAATGTTATTAGATTTTTATCTTGTTGTTAATTATCATAACACGCTATAAACTTGCAGTTTGAACAAGGCAAGAATGTTAGTTTCAATATTTCACGAGGCTTACCATGGACTGACTTTGATGATATTTCCCTTGTCGATAGTCATTGTTATTATGACTAATGATGTTAAAATTCTATCAAGATAGCCTCATAACATGCTATAATTCTTCATACGAACTCGGAACAAAGCGATTTGAACCAAACACTGAACATACCTGTGCAGGATTTCACTCACCTCTTGACCAAAAATAATCCGATAGCTTCGGAGCAGCATGATAACCTGCGATCACAATTCAAATATAACTAACAACCATCATCAAACGGCGCGTCCGCTAGGCTTCTTCAAAACAATTGGCCTTGAAATCGGACCCAGTTACGCAACGTTTAACGCCTTGCACCTGACCCACACCGAACATACCACCGGATATCACATTACAATCCATTATTTCATCCGCATAAACTTTATTTCAGGGTACATCCAAATCGTGTAACTTGACACCAAATTTTACACTGGTTGGGCGTGCTCTCTCTCTCTCTCTCTAATGCGAATTGGAACGTCTTACCCAGAACCGCGCTCGGTAGTCATCGGAGCAGGTGAGGAAAGCGGGATGATTAGGCGAATGAACGATGAAACGAACTGCCCCGTTGTGCCCCAGGGACATCAGATGGCAACGGGAAGCGTTCCGGGAGTTCCAAGAACAGAGCGACGTGGTCACTTCGTCCGGGAAGAGAACGTAGTCTTCGGTATGGTTGAAAACGGCTTGCGTTTGATGTTCCTGCTTGCCAGTGGTACCGGCTCCTGTGTAGGCAATCAGACAGCGACTGGTGCTGAGTTCCCACAATTTGACCAAGGAGTCCTCTCCGGACGATAGAAGGTACTTTCCATTCCGAGTGAACACGACCGAGCAGATTTCCGATCCGTCGTGAGCCTGTGCGAAGGTATTGATGCAGCGTCCGCTCACACCGTCCCAAAGCTTGATCGATCCATCCATGCTGCCAGTGGCGTAAACCTTGGCATTCGATGCGTAGCGAACGCAGGTTATTGATTCCGTGTGCTGTTGGGATGGAATTGCACTCACGAAGCACTGACCCGTTTGAACATCGTAAACTCTTAGCACATGGTGATCGGTTCCAACGGCCATGTAGTCTCCGGAGGGATGGAACGCCAAACAACGAACCGGCACACAATCACTCAGCACCCGGTAAGCTTTCTTGACGGAAGCTTTGGAGATGTCAAAAAGTTTAACAGTATGATCGCGCGAAGCCGAGGCGAGAATTTGATCCTTCGGGTGAAATTCCAAGTAGGACACCTCGTCGGTGTGATCGTACAAAGTCCTAATCACAGGGTGACCCTGCTGTTCTCTACCAGGTTCCTGCTCGTCCGGTGCCGACTTGGCCAGCATCCTGTCTACGTCTAAAATCTTGATACTGGCATCGACACTACCGGTGGCCACCAGCTGCCCATCGTAGCTGAAGCATCCCGCCCGGCAAGCGGCCTTGTGTGACGTAACGTATGCCGTTTCGTAGGAAGCTGGTTCCGGGGCCAGAGCACTGCTTTCGATTTCGAACTCCAAATCCAATCCGGAAGTGACTTCATCGAAGACGTTCGTCGGTTTGCTGGAATCAATCTGACTGGCCTGGCGGAAGATGTTCAGTAGACGGTCACTCGGGGGACACGGCGGATCAGCACGAACCAAACCGGTCAACTCGACTGCCACTTGATGATGCCCGTCGTAGAAGAGCTGACTGAAAGTAGGGTAGGATCGATGAGAAATGTTCACAGAGCGTGAACTCGAAGTTTCGCTACATTACCTAATCATCAGTCGGTACAACAGTTCCCGACATTTGACCACATTCTTCGGGTCGACAAAATCTGAGTCGTTCATCATTTTCGATAGTCAATAATCAAATTATTCGGAATTCTTCACAAATGCACGCACAAAATTGAATGTAAACACACCGGCAAGCGAAATCTGAAAGCGTCCGTCATGTCAATTTTTATGAAGATGGAGCAGAGCCAAAATCAGGGGTAATTTTTCGTGCCGTTTTCGATGTTTTTCTTTCTTCTTGTCGGCATAAAAACCGATCCCTATTTTTGTTGATTCCAAAATTTTGACAGTTCTGAGCAACACGAGAGCCGCCTTGGGTTACACAATTTTACCATCTCCAACGGTGCATTTAGTTGTTATTTCTCGGATTAATCCTCGGATGAAACCATGTCCAAATACAAGGATCTCGTGAAGTTACCAACGACGTACGCCCGTCGGATGAATCACCTCTCGAATCGAATCTTCGGCGAACTTACGCGACCGACCAACTCACAGTCGATGAAAGTGGTGAAGATGTTCAGCGAGGAACCAATCCAGTGCAGGGACTATGTGGCCAACTGGTACCCTCGCCATGTGGAGACGAACCTGCTGGCGATGAAGCTGCGCGAATACGGTCTCTACCGAGACGAGCACCAGGACTTTAAGGAGGAAATGAAGCGACTACGGGCACTGCGCGGAAAAGCACCGCCCAAGAAGGGCGAAGGCAAACGGGCCAAGAAGTAGATTATAAGAATGCAGGAATAAACCAGCAAAGTAAGTTAAATTTTTAAAACGTTTATTGATCTTTCCAGTGAATATTACAAATCCATTACGCTAAATCGTATCATTTGTCGTTATCCAAAAAGGAACAGGTTTGCGTATTGCTAGAACAGTTTCAAAAAGTTTGTTTCACAATATGTAACTTAACAAGTAAATCATCTCTCTTCACTTAATACACTTTTCTTGCACACTGAGCTTTGTGTCTGCATTTAGAAGAAAATCTGGTTCTGATGGCTTCCGGAGCCGGAACTGGCGCTGTTGGAGATCGATCGACTATCCTTCCGCCTGGGAGGCAGCTCAAAGTGCCACTCGCTATTGTCGGATGAATCATAAACGCCGGACAATGATTTCTTAAAATGGTCTCCGGAAGCATCTGCTTCCGGTGGTGTTACTGGCGCAACCGAGTGCAGTTGCAGCTGTGGGGTAGATTTGCTCGTCGATGGACAGCGCTTCAGTGGAGGACGGGCCTTGATACCGTAGGTGGTTGGACGCTTGCCCGGTTGGGTCGAAAGCATGATTTTTAGGAGTTGATACTGCAAGAAAGTAAATGCAATTTGAACTGGATGAAACGAGAGGACTATGTCGAAACTTACCTCATCCGGATAACTCTCTGGGAACTTGAATGGAAACTTATTCTGCCGTATGTTCTTTAGTGTGGTAATCCGCTCCATTTCGGTGCCGAAGCTTAGCAGTAGCTCGAACAGGATTAATCCCAGTGAGTAAATGTCCACTTTGTAGTCGTAGGGCAGTCCTTTCTGCTGCTCTGGGGACATGTACAGTTGAGTTCCAACCTGCCGGGTGTGCCGTTCCTTAGCTCCTATGATGTCCATCGTCGGTAGATTGTTGTCTTTGTCATACTGCAAGTCGCTCGAATCGGTTACCAGTCCAAAGTCACCGATTTTTATACGGCCATCGAGCGAGAAGAAGATGTTACTAGGTTTCAGGTCCCTATGAATCAAGCCCTTAAGGTGGACGTACTCCACGGCATCTACGATCTGTTCGAAGATGGGTATGATCTTGTTCTGCCGGGCGGACAGATCAGTATTGTTTAGCCACTCCTTTAGGGATTGTTTTTGGCACAGCTGCATCTGGATGTAGAGATAAATTTTGCTATTTACGGTACTGGCCGCGGCGGAATTGTCGTTCACGTTGACCCCATCTGTCATATGGGGATGCGTTGGGGACGTCCGGACGACACTGCCGGTACTATTAAGATCCAGCGAAAGCGGTCGTCGATGGCGGAACTTTCGGGCTGGCGGATGGACTGATTTTTGTGGTGTGTCGCTAATCGAAACTACATGATGACCGCTGGATGGTTCATTCAGAGAGGAATCTTTAAAAACGATGTCCATGGAATCTCCACCGGCATCGGTATCATGCTTGAACTCGATTTGAAAGGAATCATCATCGGTATCATTGCGAACCGATTTGCCCGGATCAGCTCGAAACTGAATGAAAGAAGAACTGTACGACCGATCTATCCCTCCGGCATGCGATGAAGAGAAGCTTGGTTCTGGGAGTTTTGTAAACCAGGGCTGTTGTCCACTGGAATGTTTTGGCTGGTTGTACTGCGAAATGCTGCCGCTCATGGGAATGATCTTGGAACTCGGCGGAGATGTCTCTGTCGGAGTTTCGATATCGATTGAAGTGGATAGGCAATTTCTTTCGATCCAGATCTTGTCCTGGCTCTCCTGCCATCCTGGAGGTGGAGTCTCCGTCCAAGCATGAAAATATCGAACTATATTACTGTGCTCACAATGAGCGAGCGTTTTGACCTCTCGCATAACACGATCCTTCGATTCCTGCTTATTGGGCAACACAACCCGCTTGATGGCATAATGGCAATCGTCCAGCTTATTTTTTACCTCAAATACCACACCGAAACCGCCTTTTCCGAGACACTGAACCAATTCAAAGTCCTCCTGGAAGCGCGAAACGAAGTTCTCACTATTCGATTCGGATAAACTACGGCCGCTATTGTTCCGAACTGCTGCCTCCAGGGGTGCAAATTCTTCCTCCGTTGCTTCGACGGCCATCGGAACAGGAACTTCTACTTGCCGTTCTACGAAAACCACCACTTCCTTCTCATTTTTAAAACGCAACATCACATTCACCAGGAACGCCGTCGTCACAGATATGACCAGTATCTCCTTCCACCAGAACCAAATCGAAATGATGATGACCTTCACTGGAGCATCCGGGTCCATTGCAAAGTCGAAAATTGAACTCTCATTTCGTAAACCATCATCGGTAATGGCTGGAGTTGACGAACTATTCGAACAAAGTTCGTTATCCTTTCGGTCCAAATCTTCCGGGGTGAATAGGAAGAACCCATCCCCATTGACATAATTCGACTGGTAAAGAACCGACCGAGCTATCGCCGTCGATTCTGCATATTCCGAATCTTCCGATGCTCGGTCTTGATCGCTTCCATCCGTTAAATAACCCATAACCCTAGGCCTGGCGGGATACGGCTTCCAAGGAATAGAAGGAAATTTACCCTCATCTGTCAACAGAACCGTCTGCGCATTCGTTGTCTGGCGTACCATCAGTGCCGTCGATTCCTGAATGTACAGCTGTTTCTGATGCATTCCCAAATACAGTGAGGGGTTTATCATTCCGTTGTTGCTTATGCCGCTGTCATCGCCGCCCATCGACTGTCCATTTGCATTCCACACCCAATCTGCCCCGCGGAACAAATCTACGCTCATTAGTCCATTCTTGTCGCCAGCTCGCCAGGCACTCACGATTGGATGCTCAAACTTGTACTGCCAAACAATCACCCCCGGTTCCGTCTTCCGGACAGCACAAATAACCCCTTCCGGAATTACAACCTTCAGTTCCAAATCCAAAATTGCTGGATCCAGAGAATGCTTGGATTCACCTCCCCTGCAGTCTTCATTTTTCAACATCTCTAACTCGTGATGTCCGATACTGAAATTCCATCGCTCACTTCCGGTCCTCGATTCAACCGCCCGCACCGTCTGCGTCTGTCTACGAATAACAACCACATCGTCCTGAAGAGGATCGTGCTGCAACACAGCATCCATTCCCTCTCTCGGAGGTCCGTTCTTCACGTTCTCCTCCATAATTTCCGTTGCATTACGGCAACCGCGCATTGTACATTCATAAATAACCTGCCCGGTGCGGGTCGAAACGCCATACGATCGAGTCTCCTTTCCCCCAGAAATGACCAGATCGTCGGAAAATTTGAACGATGACTTCAGCAGATCTTCCGCACTGAACGGAATCGGTTCCACGGTATCGCCATCGAACTTGTACAGGCCGCCATTGAGCGACGGAATCATGCGGACCCATTTGCCATTGTTGGTCAGCTCCAGTCGGTGGATGCTGGACGACAAAAGTGAACCCGGACCGGTGTCGACGCTCCATAGTAGCCTGCCACCGTTTACCAGATCCAACGCGGAAAGACGGCCATCCAGGGTGGTCACATAGAGTAGTCTGGAAGGAAGGGGGGAATCAGACTAAGTTTTGCATGCCTAAATTAATGGTTTATGGCCGAACACTTTGGACGCGTTTGGAAATATTTATAATATTTGGAAAATAGGCTGTTATAAAAATATAAATTTAAGGTACCCATATATGTTACAAGAGAGATGTACTGTACTAAAACTTGCAGTACCTTTCTTCCATTTAATTAGTTATCCTAATAACACTTTCACTATATCCCATTAAAAATCTATCTAATCATTTCTTGTTCTCTTCACTTATCAATTATCATGTATCATTGTAATCATTCAGGAACCATCTAGAACCTCCCATAAGACACTGACTAATGTCTCCCGCGTTTTTTCACACACACCTGTACCTATCAGATACCAGATAGGAAATGATTCAACTGCTATTGATACAATTTCTTTTAATGTTTTCGTCATTAGTATTACCATGCACCTTTCTTTCTACCAGACAAATCCTTGCAGTCGACATAGTCGACGATGTCAAACGACATAGTCTAATCTCTCATCTGCTAAACTGCATTTAAATCACATAGCCGATTCAGGTTAGTAAAGATAGAGAACCCTTAAAGACTCTAACGCTTCACAACCATAATGACATTTAAAAGATTCTTCATTTAAGTTACTTTGACTAATAAATCAAACGCATTGAAGCTGAATTTTTGCACTAAAGTAAAACAAATCACCTGTTAAATAACCAATTACACTTATGCCATGTTTATGCACCAACATGATGCAATCATGTTTAAACATGATCATCCTATCGAAAACTAGCGAAGAAGATTACCACTTTCTTTTCACATCACGGACTGCACCCCCAACATAGAGCGACCTTGCAACGCATAAACTGAATCAATCATTATTCGACAAAAAAAAAAAGCCAACACTCACCTATCGCTAATGTCGCGACCCTTCGCGACATCTTCGTCGCAGAACGGCAACTTTTCCACGGTGACCGGTGCAGTATCAGAACCGCTCTCATCCACCGCCCTGACCCCGGTCAGCAGAATCGTCCCGGCCAGTAGCAGCGGTCCAATCAGCGAAGAGAACGTAGGCATTCCTTCGTGCAGAATGAGATACGCTATGTTAGATTGGATGCCTCCCTAACTGCTACTGCAAGGCAGGTGATACATTTGCTTGGATCGAGATAGCACTCGAAACGGGAATAGAATCATTACACCAATCGAGAAAAGTTGGTGGTGGACTTCCAATATTCTCGAACAATCAAATGCACTTTCTGCAGCACAGTAATATGCTAGGAATAAAAGAAACACGACCCGCGATGTTGATGTTGATGCTGCTGGAAGAAAAACAGCAATAAAATAAAAATTAAAAAATTATCTGCCACTGACGATCCGATAAACTTCCACAGCGAAAACATCCAACATGGAGCTGTCAAAAGAACGGTGCTAGCTGTAGTGCCGACATAAATTAATATAATAAAACATCGCATACGCAGTAAAAAAAGCTTACACTGAACCCAAACATCCTCCTTTTATCGAATGAATCCTCCGTCGGTTTATATCGAGACATACTCTGAGAAAAATTTCATCGTTGTACCGACAATTATATCATGGTCAGGATGACTATCGCATATAATGGTTTCAATAACCATGAAAATGGTCGAATTTACCACGTTCATGGCATTTTTGACTATGATCATGGTAACAAAGACTATTCCGACATTATGGAAAATGTTGCATCAACTATTTTTAATGGTAGTTTTGACCATGATCATAGTTGGTTCAAAATCACCATACTGCAATAGTCATCCTAACCCCCAATAATGGTAAAATTGACTATCAAATTCCTCTCTGTGTAGAAATCGCACTTACCAACACGGAAAAAAAAACGGCAGTAGAAATTACCATTTCGAGGGTAAAATTAAGCGCAAACACCAACAATTTTCACCTGACTATAAACGCCTTTTTTTTTAACTCTATTTATTCCAAATTTTACATTATTTTACATTCATATATTAATCTAGGTGCTCCTGCTAAGTAATTAACATTTCAACCTTATATGCTATCATTTATATCTAATTGTGTTAATATTATTTTTACCTTGTCTATGCAGTATTTTTAACAGGGTATTGATTTCTTAAAACTAGTTCTTATCTATAGAGAGAATTGATCATTGCAATTGAAGATTTCAATGGGTTTCTGCTTTCGTTTGGGACGGTTGAGAGTTTTGTTTCTTTCGCGCGATAGCCTTCTTCTCTACGGCATTGTAATAAATTTGCATTGTAATAAATTTGCATTGTTCTTGTTTCATCAACCCGGTCGCTTTTGTTACAGCAGCAATGAGCGAGTTGAAAAATACTGTGCGATTTACCTTCGGCAATGGAGCGGATAAACCAGTCTTAGGCGAAGTGGCAAATTTCGTCAAAGGCTTGGATGTGGAGCTTGATGAAATTGAAGCTGCATATAGGATTGCCGATGAAAAGTCCCTTCTCGTCAAGTTCAAGTCTGAGCGGTCGATGTTGTACGCGTTGACCGCCAACTCGGATGAACTGATGTTCCATTATGGGAATGGAAAAAAGGTTAAAGTGCACATGTCGCATGCCCAGGATCACATCTGCTATGTGCGAATATACGATCTCCCACCGGAGGTTCCTGACCAGGAGATCGTTACGGTGTTATCAAAATATGGACGCGTAAAACGTATCGTGCGGGAGAAGTTTCCGGCGGAGCTGGGCATACCGGCCTACACTGGTGTGCGGGGCGCGTACATGGATGTGAAGCAGGAAATACCGTCATCGCTGCACTTTGCCAGCCGGAAGGGAAACATATACTACCAGGGCAACAAGGACAAATGCTTTATCTGCAAGGAAGAGGGACAGCTGATGGCTTCCTGTCTCAAGCGGCAGAATCGGAGTCAGCCAAAAGTGCAAAGTCAAGAAAAAGAGCAAAGCGGTAAGCTGAAGAAAACGTCCGGATGTGCAGTAACTGGAGGTACAGCCACCGGAGGATCAGAAACTGAAGGTGAGGGAGAATTGGATATGGTGCTGGAAGATAAAACGGAGGAATCTGTCATCATGCCGATGAACACCGAAATACGTATTGATGAACCGAAGGAGTTGGATACCCGCGATTGTGCGTTGTTGCAGTTCGCCGCATTCATGTCAACGGGGATCAGTAAACAAAAAGAGTCGACTAGAATTGCGAAAGAACAAGAAGAAGCTAACATAAAATCGCCCCCAAGAAAGAAGAAGAATCATAATTTGTTTAAAAAATAGTTTTTTTTTGTGTGTAACCCACAAACTTTGCCTTTGGCTCCGTAAAGCTAACGCGATTGAGCCGTATAAATAAATAAACTGGGTAAAAAAAAAAAAAAAAATTATTTTTTTTTTAAAATAATAATTTTTTTTTTTGTTTTTTTTTCCTATAGACCCACGATTGAAAATATAATTAAATAAAAAAAAACAAACCAGGGGGGGCGGCTCCAAAAAAATTATAAAAATTTGTTTTGAATCCTTTGAAGTGGTTTTTTCCTAGAAGCACAACAACTAGACCATATTGGCACGGCATAAAGCATGGCCGGTCTAAAAATTTGTTTGAATATTAGAAGTTTGTTCTTCAAACAAAGTTTGGATTTTCTGTTTATAAGAGGATATAAACATTTTATATATTTATTACATTTGGCTTGAATGCCCTCAATGTGATCTTTAAAAGTTAATTTTTGATCAAGTATCAGTCCAAGATATTTTACTTGATTTGACCAAGAAATTGGAACTCCGTTCATAGTGACCATATGACTATTACTTGGTTTCAAAAATGCAGCTCTAGGCTTGTGTGGGAATATTATAAGTTGAGTTTTGGAAACATTAGGAGAAATCTTCCATTTTTGAAAATAATCTGTAAAAATGTCCAAGCTTTTTTCTAGCCTCCTGGATATAACACAAAGACTTTTTCCTTAAGCGGAAATGCCTGTGTCATCAGCAAAGCAAGATTTTTGACAGCCCTGAGGTAAATCAGGGAGATCTGAAGTGAAAATATTATAAAGTACTGGCCCAAGAATGCTACCTTGAGGAACACCAGATCTAACAAGCAATTGATCAGATTTAGAATTCTGATAATGGGGGCGACCCCGGCGTAGTGGTTAGCATCCATACCTCTCACGCTAAAGTCACGAGTTCGAATCTCACCCCCGGACAAGTTACGAAAATACCCAAAAGAGGTATTTGAGTGACTACGACGGGAGATGGACCAGCCCGAGGCTGAAAATCTCGATAATCAAGATAAAAAAAAATCTGATAATTTACTTGCAAAGTTCTATCAGTTAAGTCAGTTAATAACTTATAACTAATTTCATGATATAAAGCGGAAAATTGAACTTTTTCAGTTTCGCAATCAAACCCTTATGCCAAACACTGTCGAATGCTTTTTCTATGTCTAGAAGAGCAACTCCAGTGGAGCAGCCTTCAGCTTTGTTTGAACGAATTAAATTTGTAACTCTCAAAAGTTGATGCGTAGTTGAATGCCCATGGCGAAATCCAAACTGTTCATCAGCAAAAATTGAGTTTGTATTGATGTGAAGCATCATTCTATTCAAAATTATTTTTTCAAAAGGCTTACTTATTGAAGAAAGCAGACTTTTGCATTTTTCCATTTATCTGGAAAGTATGCCAGATGAAAACATCTGTTAAATAGTTTTACCAAAAAAGACAAAGTACTCTCAGGGAGTTTTTTGATGAGGAAGTAAAAAATTCCATCATCACCTGGTGCTTTCATATTTTGAAATTTTTTAGCTACAGTTTTTACTTCATCCAAATCAGTTCCCCAAGAATCATCAAAAATATTTTCTTGTAAGACCCAAACTGAAATTATGGGAGCTCTCAAACTGCTTAACAAGTTTTTGAGCTTTTTCCGCATTTGTGAGCAAAATTTTATCACCTTCCTTAAGCGCTGGTATAGGCTTTTGAGGTTTTTCAATATTTTAGAGAGTTTCCAGAAAGGTTTGGAACTCGATCTAATTTTGACATATTATTTTCAAAATGTTTGTTCCTCAGGGCAGAGAAGCGTTTTTTAATTTGTTTTTGTAAATCTCGCCGTATGACTTTCATATCGGGATCACGTGTTCTTTGATATTGACGCCTACGAACATTTTTCAGACGAATCAAGAGCTGAAGATCGTCATCAACTATAACTGAATCGAATTTAACCTCGCATTTTGGCACTGAAGCATCTCTTGCTGTATTTATTGAGAAAGCTAGTGATTCAAGAGCATTATTAATTTCATTTCTTGTTTGCAATGGAAACTTAGGATTAAAGTTGTATTCCATAAATGTTCGATCTTGATCCCAATTAGCTCTATGGTAGTTGGAAGTAGAACTGATGGAAATAGAAATGATTTCTTGAGATATTTGAAATATAACTGGAAGATGATCAAAACCAAAGTCAGCATGGGTAATCAATTGACTACAAAGTAGGACCAAATCAATAGTTGAGGGATTTCTGGCTGAAGAAAAGCAAGTTGGACTGTTTGGGTATTGAATAGTGTAGTAGCCTGCGGAACAATGATCAAAAAGTATATTACCATTAGCATTGCTTTGCGAATTATTCCATGAGCGGTGTTTTGCATTGAAATCACCAATAACGAAGAATTTAGGCCTATGACGAGTAAGTTTCTGGAGGTCACCCTTGAGCCAGTTTTTTTGCTGGCCAATGCATTGGAAAGGCAAATAGGCAGCTATAAAAGTAAATTGGCCAAATTTTGTTTCAACTGAAACCCCCAAAGTTTCAAAAAACTTGTGTTCAAATGAAGAAAGAATGTGATGTTTGATACGCCTATGGACAATGATGGCAACGCCACCACCAGCTCCATTAAGGCGATCATTTCGGTAGACAAAATAATTTGGATCTCTTTTGACCTTATGGGCAGGTTTGAGATAAGTCTCAGTTATAACAGCAATATGCACGTTATGAACTCTTAAAAAATTAAATAGCTCATCCTCGTTATCTCTGATGGATCGAGCATTCCAATTCAAAATATTTAATGACTTAAAATCCATTACTGAACTTCAATGTCATGACAATATTATTGGCAAATTTAATACCAGTTTGGATAGCTTCAAACATGGAATTAGTTTTCAGCATATCGGTTATCATATCGATTAACGATTGCTGTAAAAATTCTAATTTAGGAGCGGATATGTAACCTAAATCAAATTCATCAGAAGTCACGTGGGAATTTTGGTTTTGGTTTCTACCCGCTGCAACGGGTATAATATTCGTTGAGCGTTTGAAGTTACAGTTGCGGATGGAAAAACCTGTCCGCTGTTTCTACCGACGGTTTGGTAGGAATTTGTTCTTTGCTGATCGTTGTTAACAGCTGCAGAATGGGTAGTAGCTGGTCGGGAACGTATATTGCTTCCTACCTGTCGTTTAGTGCGCGACTGCAAAATTGCTTTGCGAGTCTTGCACTCCCAAAAATTTGATTTATGGTTTTAACCACAATTTGAGCATTTGAATTTTTGAGGATCTTCCTTCACAGGACAGTCGTCCTTAGCGTGCGAGGAATCCCCACAATTCATGCATTTACCAATCATATGGCAATGCTTTGTACCGTGACCCCATCCCTGGCACTTACGGCATTGGGTGAGGCTTTGGAAATTGGCTCCAGTCTTCCTGAAATGTTCCCACTTCACTCGGACATGGAGCAAAAGGCTTGCTTTTTCTAAAGCCTTAAGGTTATTAAGTTCACTTGACTTGAAGTGAACTAAGTAGAAATCGTTTGAAATCCCTTTGCGAGCATCGCCAGGCCGGGATTTCATTTTCATCTTAATTACTTGGACTGGGCTAATTCCAAGTAATTTTATTAACTCGTTTTTTATTTCATCGAGAGATTCACCACTGGGCAGTCCTTTCAAGACAACCTTGAAAAGACGCTCAGCTTTGGTGTCATAAGTGAAGAAATTGTGGTTCTTCTGAGTAAGATACTCAAGAAGACGTTTGAATCCGTCCAAGGTTTCTGCATGCAAACGGCATTCACCTCGTCTGGAAATTTGAAGGGAATATTTCACACCTTCAACAAATGTTAAGATTTCCTTGCGAAAAGCATGGAAATCCGAAATTGTCACCACAATAGGGGGAACTTTTTCCTTTCTCAATCGAGAAAGTTTTTTCAAATTTTGATTAGATGATGGATCACTCTCATCATCTGTGAGCATATCAAATTGATTACTCACATTAATTTGATTTGCAGGCGAATCAATAGATTGCCCTTTTCGTTTGCGCTTATTTGCCATAATGGCAGAGTAATTTGCTCCAAATCGACGTCCAAGCAGATAACTATAAGAATCCGAGGGACCGAAGAGGAATTTTCCAATGCGATATCCAAGCCGGGTTACCCAAAGGGCCTAACAAGGATCTAAAAGAAATAAGAGGAAAGCTAAAAATTGTAGGTATTATTTAGCACTGGAAAGTGCTGTTTAAGATTTGGTGTAGCGTTAGGTAGCAATAGCACTTCCTTCAGCAAATAGAAAATAGAACCGCACGGCATGAGAGCACAATATAGACTGAATTTTAATTGTTTATTGGACACAAAATACTGAATAAATGATTGAATTTACATGTGATCTACATCCTCGGCATCCCCCGGCAGCAATTGATGCAGAAAACTCACTCTCACGTACATCTAAGGTGGACTCAGCAGAACTTATGAATGCTTCTCCAATTTGACTGCTCAGGAGCAAATTTTCGATCTGCTTCTCCAACACAGAAAACTTTAAAGTTTGATGCTGATGTGCTTCCTTCAGCTCTGCGAATGCATCCGCGACTTTCCTAACTTCTGCTTGGTAGCCATCGTTGACGTTTTGGGCGACACGGTACTCTCGTCGGATGCGAAGGAATTGCTCATTTTCTCTCATTGACAGTAGATGCAAACAGCTAGCTGGAGGTGTTGATTCATCCGTCAAGGCATCGTGTTGATGACCTGGTGCAGCGAGTATGGTGTTTTACCAGATACTCCATGCAATATCGTGGCCACTCCAAATATTACCATGTTTACGACGCAGGTCATCTGCCGGTTGTTGCGCATATTCGGTCGTTGCCGCACCACCTCGGTTTTTAGGTATAATATCGATAAGTGCTTTTTCTACTTTCTTCCACGCGGTTTTCGAGTTCACAGTAAGCGAGTACTTGTGTAACAAGACCCAACAAACATCGGTGTTGAATTAGAGCTTGTTCAAGCAAATTGTGAGAAACTATTCAGCTGTTTCTTCTAGAATTGCTGAATAGCTTCTCCAAATTTGTTTGAACAAGCTCTAATTCAACAGCGATGTTTGTTGGGGAGTTCAACAGTAGATTTCATTCTCCAGTTTTGAAGAATACTCGTTGTCAATTTATCCACTGGTATGATTCTTCGGTTCTGCTTGTCATAAAATAGCGCGAATTGGACAAAATCAGTCTCATCAATCCTCCCTTAGCTCAGTCGGTAAAGGCACAGCTACAAAGCAACACTATGCTGGAGATGGCTGGGTTCGATTCCCGGTCTGGTCTAGGAATTTTTCGTTAAGGACAATTTCTCGACTCACTGGGCATAGCGTATGATTGTACTTGCCACACAATCACACTAATGCAAAAATGGTACTTGGCATCGAAAGCTCTCAATTAATAACTGTAGAAGTGCATTTCGAACACTAATTTGAGCGCAAGCAATAAGCTAATTGTGAAAGCAATAAACTTGAAATGCTATAGAAGAAGAAGAACAGTCTCATCAATCACTTTCTTCGGGTTCCAGGTATAAATGACATTGCCTTTATCGTCACAAACTGTTACTACGTGACGAGCGAGGTGTTTCTTGGACTGCTCCCAGACACTATGCAAAAACTCTTCAACACTTTTCGCACAAATCAACCAAGTATCAAGTTCGCCAGCCGAGGTTTGTCCTTTGAAATTTCGCAATGAAACAATCAAGCTCACTATAAACAGCGATGACCCAGTATCTTCAATGGAAGCAGCGGATTTGTCATACTCTGTGTTTGAATTTGCCTCGGTGGGATGAAAATCATCTTCGTCTCTCAATTCCATTTCACGATCTTTTGCACTACCTTCTTCCTCTGTATACTCGTCTGAATCAATAAGCCGTTCTTCTAAATACTCCCCCTGCTCCTCTGCTTGTTCCTCTAAATCGCAGTCGTCCGCGGGATCATGCATTTCTTATTATCAATATCTCTAAAAATATCTGTATTATACAATTCTACGTTTTCGTAAATAAATATTAAAATTATCAAAACTTACCTCACCGAATAGCAAGAGAAAATAGTTAGCTTTCGAAATAAGAATATTTCAAGTAAAAAACGAATCAACTTCACAGAGTAAACAAAAACAAACTGTTCGATGCTCACAGATTGTGCAAGGTAATTGAAAGTAAGGGTGTTCTAAACGGCACATCCATAGACATAACAGATAACCCTTATTCTTTGGTATGCCGTGCTGGCTGCAAAATTGTATGCGAGATTCGACTTTGATAATCATGAACTCAGGGCGAGTCCAAATGGGTGTAAAGGTCGCAATCCTCATCAAAAAAATCAGAAGATTTTTTATTGAACCACCCTATGCAGAACGATTCACTATATGGGAGAGAGATACACAAAACAACACTACCAGATGAAGGAACAAAATCAAAAGTGTGCTACTTGCCCTTACGTATGACACCTTCTGCTGTTGTTCGTAAACAAAGCACCGCTTTCTGACAGGCAGTGGATGGAGCGATGACCTTCCCTGCTGCGATGATGTTTATGGGGTTACACTTTTTCCCCTCGGGTATTTGACGCGAGTACTGGCTGGACCAGGGTCCTGGCAACCCTATTTTATTTACTAGCGTCTGACAGTATGCAACATACAGCGGGCCTTATTTGAAAAGGCCCGTATGACGTTTGTTACTACGGGTACGAACGCCAGTATTGTTGACAAACAATGAATCTTTTGACGTTTGGGTGTTAGAGATTTTGGCTGCAGGAAAATCTCTGTCCGTCAGGTCCCTGGGCTGGATAGATCATCCGTCGGACTCGGCCGGGAATGTCTGCTTCCCTTTAGGGACGCTCGGCTGGATATCGGTGGTTCAAACAGTGCACTAATTTTAATCACCGCGTGGTTGATAGGAAAAAAAAACAAAAGAGGTAGTGCGGAGAGCGAAAAACACTGAACCGAAGCTCTTCAGCGCTCGATGTGGAATGATTTACGTATATAGATCATTGCACGGAATGTATTAACTAGGAATGGGCGATGTCGATGCGATTTTTGCAGAATCGATATTGTTTCCTCGATAAATCGCTTGTTTTCATCCGATCTTTTCTGTTCGATGTTTGACAACATCGATTTTTTGAAGATAAAATCGATGTTTTATGAGTTTTAATTTTTTTCACAATATTAAATGCAAGAAGTTGCTGTAAATAATCAAATTACCAAAAATCTAAAATAATTATGTTTCTAAGTGCCTATATCCAAGTGGATACCATCGTCAAAATTGTCTCATGTTTCCTGTCGTTATCTTTTTTTGCTAGTTTTTTGACCATTCATGAGTTTGTAGGATAATTAGAAAAAAAAATTTGGTTTTACTCGTATGTAACGGATTTGAAATTGTCTATCGATTGCTTTATAATATGCTTCTTAAAAAAAAGTTCATATGCCGTTGTAATGAGATGACCTTGTAAACTTGTTCTTAAACACTCTGCGAAATAAACTTTGGATAATCATAAGAATGCATTATGATTTTTTGCCACAAGATATGAATTTCATTAAGTTGCCTCATGTAATAAACTGATGTAGAAAAAATACAAATATGGAGCAGCCTGGAACCGAACATTTAACGTTGAGGTTACGGGTCCAGTAGCTTGACCACTAGTCTAAATCACCGCCTGCAAACAGGTAAGGCTAAAGGCGTACACAGCAAAAAAAACATGTAATATGCACAGGGGCCTGGCAACCCTATCCGAGTTACTAGCGTTTGACAGTATGCAACATATCACGGGCCTTATTTGAATAAGGCCCGTCTGACGTTTGTTACTGCGGGTACGAACACCAGCATTGTTTACAAACAATGAATTTTTTTATGTTTGGATGTTAGAGATGTTGGCTACAGGAAAATGGCTGCCCGTCAGTTCCCTGAATATGCATCAACGTAATTGACGCTATCGTATTAAAAACTAGCAATAAAATCCAGTGGATGTTATATTACATCGCGCTTCAAATTAGATCAGAAAAAAATTATTAGTTGCATGAATGTGATAATCACATATCAAGAACATAAATATTACACGAAAACCAATGTACATAGAGGACTCCGCCAATAATGTTAAATATTACACGATTTTGATGCTTTATAGCATTAAGTTGTTATGTAAAATTAAATCTCGCAACACTGCCAGACTTGTTCGTTTGATCATTGTGACCTGCGACGCTCCACCATTGTTGTTTTTTTTTTAAAAAAAAAAAAAAAATAAATTTTTCCCTTTTTGACAGTTCAGGGAGCTTGTTTCCATGGTGTTAGAATTTGATCCGCTCAAACGAAATTTTTCATTGGCTTTTTCCGGATTCTGTACGATTAGATTCAGGAAATGATGTAAAAATAAGCACTGGTGTCTGTTTTCCGGCAATTTTACTTCAATCGTAATAAATTCCGAGCACAAAATCTCAAACCGATCTTACCGAAAATATTCTAAGTCCACGTAAACAAGCTCCCTGAACTGTCAAAACTGCCTTGATGACGCCATCGTGCAATGATCTATCACCCCTCCTTCACAAAATTTTTTTATCCCCCCCCCCCCAAGACCCCAAAAAATAAACCCAAAAAAACCACACGTTGTTTTCACGTGAAATTTCACGTAACTTCCACTTGAACACGTAACCAAATCTTCTTCATTAAAATCAGGTGAACATTACGTGTCAGTGAATTATACGTGAAAAATCACGCAACAATTATGTGAATTTCACGTAGAATGTGAATTTACGTGGAAATCACGTAGCTCTTACGTGAATTCCACGTGTTTATTACTGGTTATGGTAGTGGACGAAAATTACGTGCGTTTCACGTGGAATCAACGTGTCGAGTTTTTTGAGTGTGCGATGTTTTCTGTCGGTACAAAACTTATGTTTATATTTTGCAACCATTTCATCGTCTCCCACTGTCATCCGCATTCCGCTTTCACTTCTTCATCCGTCATGTTCTATAAGTCGGCATCTAGTGAAGAGTTCAACGCAGCAACGCATTTTGGCACGGGAATTCTTTTGCCACCATTGCTAGAAAAATTTGGATTTCTTTCGGTTTAAGTCCGCTAATTACGCCCGAACCAAAGGAACAGCAAGTGAAAAATAAAACAGTAGCGAGTATTTAGAATGAGTGGTCCATTGGTAAGTATGAAAAAACGTTAATCGCTGTTCAAGAGTGTTTCTCAATGGTTTAACCCACTTGTAGAGCCACCCATCCGGAAGTGGAGCTGCCGGTGGTAGTTCCTCCGGACCGCCAGCATCAGTGCAGGAGTTCTCGATTCGTGCGCCGAAAAACATGAAAAAGAAGTATCACGTCATGCGCTACAATGCAACATTGAACGTGGATTTTACACAGTGGCGTTCAGTGAAGATGGAAAGAGAGAACAATCTGAAGGAATTCAAAGGGATGGACGAAGATATGCCCAAGTTTGGCGCGGGATCGGAGTTTAATCGTGATTTGCGCGAGGAAGCTCGTCGAAAGCGATATGGGATAATAGCGAAGAAGTACAGACCGGACGCGCAACCTTGGATTCTGAAGGCCGGTGGCAAAAAGGACGGAAAGAAGTTCCGGGGGATTCGGGAAGGAGGCGTGGGAGAGAATGCTTCGTTCTATGTGTTTACGCATGCTCCGGATGGTGCAATCGAGGCCTATCCGTTAAATGAGTGGTATAACTTTCAGCCGATTCAACGGTACAAGGCACTGTCGGCTGAGGAGGCCGAGTTGGAGTTTGGCCGGCGGAAAAGGACGATCAATTACTTTTCGTTGATGTTGAAAAAACGTATGAAGAAGGACGATGATATTCCGGAGGATCTGGAGGAGACCAAAGGGAAGAAGGGTGGAGGGGGGAAGGCGAAGGATTTGAAGATCAGCGATATGGATGAGTGGATCGACTCAGACGACATGAGCTCCGATGACGATGAAGATGGAGAAGGGAAGCCTAAGGAGAAAGATAGTGACGACGAAGCTGATAAAAAAGCAAAGAACAAGAAGGCGATAGCGGATAAAAAGAAGAAAAAACGTGACGTTGATGAGGAAGCGTTCGAGGAATCCGACGATGGAGATGAGGAAGGTCGGGAGTTGGATTACATTTCTGATTCTTCGGATAGCGAGTCGGAACCGGAGGCGAAGGCCAACAAGGAACTGCAGTCGGTAGCGGAGGAAGATGCCCTCCGGAAACTGCTGACATCGGATGAGGACTCCGAGGATGAGGAGAAGAAATCGGACGAAGATGAAAACAAGAAAGACGAGGAGAAGAATGGTAAAGCAAAGGACAAGGAGAAGGAAACGAAAGAAAAGGATTCCAAGGATCAGTCGAAGAAAAAGAAGAAGGACAAAAAGAAGAAGAAAAAGCCGGAAAACGATAAAAAGGATTCGTCGAGTGGTTCCAGCTCGGACAGTTCCGACTCTGATGGGGACAACAGCAATTCCAAGCAGAAAAAGAAGAAGCACAAGAAAGATAAGGAAGGCGGTGGCGCTTCGAATCTGTCCAGCGCGAATAATTCTCGGTCGGCTTCGCCGAGTATGTCGCAGTTGGAAAGTAACAAGCGAAAGCTTGCCGGTTCCAACATGCCCATGACAGATTTCACCGGGTCGGACAATAGTAACAGTCCGATGTCAACGCCGGCCAAGAAGACCAAGATGGAATCGGGGCTGGCGCTACCACCGACCTTTACCGGTTTGGTCAGTTCTAACAGTAAAGAGTAAGTGTGCGATGAAAGGGTTTCTACAGCTTTGAGGTATTGTTAAATTATTGTCTTGGATATTTTTCAGTGATTATGGCATCACCGAGGAGGCTGTGCGGCGGTATCTGATGCGTAAGCCGATGACAACAACCGAGCTGTTGACCAAATTCAAGAACAAGAAAACGGGTGTCTCGAGTGAGAAGCTGGTGGAAACAATGACCGCCATACTGAAGAAGATAAATCCGGTTAAGCAGACGATCCAAGGGAAGATGTATCTCAGCATCAAGGTGGCCAAATAAGGAGAAAGGGGTGCTATCACGGGCAGACGAGGTAGATAAGTTTGCTTCGGGTTTGAGCAGCAAAAGTATGTCCTATTTTATCGTAATTTATTACTCATAGTTCCATAATCAATTAATTGAATACAGATGCCAGGTCTAATTTTGAAACAAGCGTATAATCGTATTCGAAATCCTTTATTAACAAATCATTTTAAAACTTCAAAAAACACTATATCTAACAAGCCAACTTCCTGTACGGTACCTTTTTCGCTGGTTTAAAATGCAGTACTCTGGAAACCAGTCTAGTCACTCGCCTACTCAAGGTCCCCGTCTTGCGATGGGAGCTACTCGCACTCATCCTTCTCGTGTGATGCTTCCGCAGTGATCTTCTTTCGTTAAGATGGGGTGACTTTCTTGACGACAATGGTCGTTTGTCGCTGTCTTTGTCCGGCAATGGGATGAAGCTTCTGTCCAGACTGCTCCGTTCCGTCGAGGGAGGATTGATGGGTTTTCTCACTGATGAGGAACGCTTCGTCAACGGTTGATGCTTCTTAAACCGGATTGGCTTCCGTACGAGCGATGATCGTTCGAAAAAACTAGTATGCTGCTGCATTTTACAAAACTGATGGCCATAACCTGTTGGGTAGACGTTTAAGTAGTACTACATCGAACTGTCTGGCGAAGATGCTGGGTAGTTGTTAATCATTCGCTACCTGGTGGAATAGGGGGAACATCGAAGAATGAGGTGACGTGGCATTCTACCTAGTTTACAATAACAAAAGCTGTACCTCGAAGTATGACAAGTTAGTGGATCGTAAAAGGTATATTTGGCAACGAATGACCGGGGTAGGGGGTGAGTATTAGTCAAAAGGAAAATTGAGATAACGTTTGGCGACATGAGAGATTAACGTTCCTAATCCTGTTATTATCATCAGACATATGATTGGAAGATTTTCCTAACTTTTTCCGCATGACTTGTAAGCTAATGTCACATCATTTAATCGATACTAAAACTCAATTTCAGATAACAGTGAAAACTAAAAGGTAGTGTAAAACAAGCATTTGTGGTCCCATCTATAAAAAGGGTGACGGGCTGGATTGCTGTAACTATCGAGCAATCACGCTACTGAGCGCCGCCTACAAGTTGCTCTCCCAAGTGTTATGCCGCCGCCTGTCACCAATTGCAAAGGAGTTCGTGGGGCAATACCAAGCGGGATCTATGGTTGGCCGCGCTACTACGGACCAGATTTTCGCGATTAGGCAAGTGCTGTAGGAATGTCGCGAATATAACGTGCCCACCAGTGCCTTGGGTTTTCGTGAAATATTCATGAGATGTGCAAATGATTTTACCCCAGTGTAATGATGAAGTCTACTTTCCTGGAATGCATGGTTATCTATGTCACTTCTGTCACTTCTATGCCACATGAATATTGTTTGCTGCAATGGATGAAGTTGGCTCTAAGTGCGAGTCAAAAATCTGCTTTCACTGTTGTTTTGATTATCAATCGGTATCATCGGTATGCATAAATTTCATTAGACGTAATCGACGAAATCTAAATATCATATCTTATGATGATTTTTCTAATATTTTTTATTATTAAGTGATTTTGAATCCCAAAATGAAAATGGAACAACTAAGGCCGTCATCATTGTCCCAGAAGGATAGATGCTAGCAATGTTGAGCAAGAATACTCTGCACTGGGCTGCTCTTGCATATTTTCGCATGGAATTTATAGTCAATGTTATGTTGTCTGAAAATCCACGCTTTTGAACCTAAAGAGCATGATTTTTATCAAGACTGGTGCCTACACATCATCTGTACATCGCATCGACACAAAGAACCAACAGATGATGTTTGGGACTAACATACATATCAATGTGTAAAAACTGGTGATTCGCCCGAATGCAGGTCAAGTAGGGAATGGGTAGGAATATGTTGACATGATACTCGCTTTGGAGGATGCCGAGAAATCCTCTGCACTTCCACGAGAAATCACTGGGATGTTGGATAGTTGGGGAAAGGTTAGCAGCAGGGTTCGTTTTGGTTAACGATACGCTGAAAGTATGTAGAACTTTCCGCCAAAACCAATGTGACTGAAAAGAGACAAGCATAACGAAAAGCAAAACAAAACAAAACAGACAGAATAAAACAGGATATTAGATATTGTCTTCAAAATTTGGTAGAAATAAATGATTTGTTGCTTTGCAAACCAGCTCTCCTCGATGTCCTAGATCTCGGCCAAGTTCTGCTGGACCCGCAGCTGCTGCAGTCGGCACTCATCCACATCAAGCCGTGTCGGATATCTGCGTCTAATACACTCTTCTTACACCGATTCATATACAAACTAAGCCTGCAAACCGAATCAAAATTCACTTTGGCAAGGTTTTGGTATTTTCTTCTAAAATCTAGTTCTAGATATTGGCACTTTATTTCTGCTCAGATTTTCCGTCGTCAATATTCTTCCTCAAACGTAGCCACCGCCAGCTCAGGTTCGATGCAAGCAGCAGCAGCTATCATGCCGTTCATTTTGAACGACCAGACAGCAGACCCCATAAAAAATTAAAATATCATAGAAGACAAAAATGCTATTACAAATTTCCAACTTGAATGCTGTACATGGCATTTTAAGAGACAATTAAATTACTTGACCATGTAAAAAGCGGCTACAGTAAGTCAATACGAGAACATAATATGCGTATGTACAAAACATATCTGATATCCACTGGATTGTTACTGAAGAACATGCACGAATATGGATTTCCAGAAAAGACGCGGTTGGTCAAAGCAACGATGGATCGAGTGATGCGTGTCGTCCGAGTCTCACCTGATGAACTAAACCACCCACAGTGTCCGTGGGATCACTTGGAAAATGAAAAAAAAACCCCACTTGGAAAACGCGAAACTTAGGAAAAGAATTCAAGAACGGTTTTATTGCACTTCGTGTTTGTATACAAGTTGATTGATACTTAGAGAAAACAAAATGTGTCGTTATAACATTAAAGCAATTACCAAAAAACAAGCGTCCGTGCATGCTGAGATCAAAAAGCAACTGGCTGAACAAGGTCAACAAATCGCCCAGTTCTCAAGGCGAATGACACCATTAACACCAATGGTGCAAGGACCTAGTGTGATTTCTAGTCAACCAACTCCGAAAAGGCGCCGCGACGAATAGCTGGCCATCAATAAGCCGCTTCTTGGCGGTACTAGGATCGTGGCTGACACTGGCGTGATAACCGTCCCTGAGCCTGTTGAGCTGTCTTGGGTGTATCTTTCTCGTATCCATCCGAGTGTCCAACCGGAAGCGGTCGAAAGACTAGTGAAAGATTGTTTAGAGGGCATCGATATGTTTCGCATGAGTTTTATTTCATACAAAATTGGGATTGATCCCATGTTCCGTGAATTGGCATTGCATGCGGAAACCTGGCCGAAAGGATTAATGTTTCGTGAGTTCGAGGATCATACCTCAAATAACATGTGGCAGCCTCAAACGAATACACCTACCATTCGGATTTCTCGCGAAACACCTTTCGACACCTGTTTCCGAAATGGATCTCCATTAACCCCAAAGCGAATGTCATACAGTAATCAGCGCCGCAACACACTCTGCTCCAGTTTGCCAGAACGCACTGCCTGTCGCCCCATGGAGGACCCCGAGCGGCTCGACCCAGTCACGCCAACTGTTTTCCGCCAACATCATCGCCCTGTTTCCTGCCATCAAAGCCGTTCTGGCCCTGCGGTCGAGTCTGGCGTAGGAACAGCTTCAACCCAGTAGCGTTTCGGAAGTCCCGCATCAAGCAGCATACAATTCGCCATCTCTTGCGAGGCTCTGTTCTTCCTCTCCGCTATACCATTGGACTGCGGCGAGTAGGGAGTTGGCAACTGCGCACGAATGCCTTCGGCCCTGTAGAAATCCTGTAGATTCTCAGCGATGAATTCAACACGTCATTTTCCAACAGGACGGAGCACCGTGTCATACCTCAAAAAGGACTCAAGCGGGGCTGAAGGAAAACATGAAATTTTGGCCAAAGGACATTTGGCCTCCTAGCAGCCCGGACTTGAATCCTTTGGATTACTCAATATGGGCATATGTTAAGGCTAAGGCCTGTGAACGTTCTCACCCCAGTGTTGGCGCCCTGAAAGCTTCCATTACCAAGGCATGGAACTCGATGACTGACTCATACATTGAAAAGGTATGCTCTCGATTCCGTCCCCGTTTGGAGAAGGTGAGCGAGAAAAATGGTGGACATATTGAGTAATGTAATCATGAAAGCCTTAATAAACGATTCCCTAAATGAAATTGATTTTTTATGTAGGACTACGTCTTTGTTTTTAATACTGGGGTACACGTTGCGAGTACAAAAATTTGGAGCGTCACGAAATATGCTTAGGTTTTGAACGTTAATAAATAACATTTCATGACCGATTTTCAAGAATCTTTGCACCAATCTATCTGGCATGTTTCCGCGCATCAATTTTAAAATTGGAATTGATTGATTTTCAATAGAGAGCTATTGAAAATAACGTTAATACAAGGTGATGTCTTATAATGTCGATTTTTCCTCCCCCCCCCCCCCCCAGAGTAAATTTACCAAATGTGCAGTGGCTGGTGGCTGTAGGATCGCAGCTGTGGCGGCAACAAGCACCATGGAGGGTGTACTGGCGGAGCAGTCCCCCCCCCCCCCCCCCCCACTACACGCTAAGATGAGAATACCTAAAGATCGTTAAAAAGTATCGATAATCGCTCAAAAGTGCACATACCCAAATTGTGCGTAAACTCAGATTACCTAATATTAGGTATTGGTATTTAAGGAAGATAAACGTTAAAAATTACCGATTTTTTATCGTTACTTTTTACTGAAAATTGGGTATTTTTTTTGTAATATTATTAATAGAATGCATCAAACAAGACATGCAATTTTACAATTTATCTATTCGGATTAGTATTCTAAATGCTGCACTTAAGGAGAAACACATGTTCAAAAGTATTACAGAAATATTTTTACTGTATTTAAAAAAGTATCAATGAAGTTTTACAGAAATATTTTTTCAGCAACGACCGAACATTTCAATAAGTTCATTTTTTCGCTCCGGAGTGAAGTCGAATTGCACCTCCGGATTTACGTTGGTTCACAAGGATCCGTCGGAGCTAGAATCAAATAAAAGAATGCAAAAGTTATTGTTTCAAATAGTGGGACATGAATAAACTATTTCTTGAAAGTTTTATAAGAAATATAATTACGTTTTCGCTTAGAAAAATATGGCGACCGCTTCTGTCCTCAATCCATGACGAAACATTTATTCAATTTTAGGTGAATAATAACGACCAATATTGGAAAATGAACATTACCCAAATGTCAGTAAAAATTACTGTTTATTATCGTTTAATTTTACCGATATTTTAGGTATTGTCAACAATACCTAATTTTAGGTAAAATAAATACCTAATTTTAGGTATTCTTTCTTTTTCCACCTCCCCTTTTTTTATTTTTAAAAGGTCCCCTTCCTTTCCATTTGTCAGTTGCCTCTTTCTATCACCCCTAGACTGCCGTGAGACACATATCAGTCCCATATGAATAAGAAATCAAGCAAAGATGGAACTGATATGCGTTTCACGGCAGTAGATTTAAAATAAATAGCAGTCTACTGCGCTTTCATTGATCGCATCACATAACACAGTGAATCCATGATCTAAAAATAACCTGCCTCACTAACACAAAACACTATACTTCTCTTGACAATAGGGTATTATAGGGGTATGTGGATTATAACATTGTTCGATAATAAATATAATAATATACCGGCATTTAATTTATTTTTTAATTTTGACAAGCGAAACTATTGAAAAAAACAATTTCAAAAAACAATGATTGCAAGACAACACCATCCTATTTCACCATGAAACACGCTACAAAAAACAGACTACCTAAACCAACGAACCAACCATTGATTTTTAGCATACATAAGTTGACATATATGTCATAATGGGAGCCCCCGTTACTGAAAATTAAGTGCTGTCACGTTGTATAAATGTCACTTTGTGAAACTGCAAGTCAGTTTGTGAAAATAAAAATGATTAGATTTTTCTTGTTTAAAAATCGAGAAAAAATAGTTGAAATTCATAAAAAATATTTTTGTGCTAGGAAAAATGCCCATCATCGATACGGATGGAAAAAAACATGTTTTTTTTTAAACTAAAATCCCCTATTGTCGAGTCGCAGACACTCAGGCAAATAATCTTAAAAAGTTATAAGGTTCAACTTATGAACGATGCTTTTGAATTTCATAAGGTTGACTTATGAACGGATTTTGTTTCACACGACGTTGTTCTTGTAAGCCTTTAAGCATTACTGTTTACAAGTGTTGCTATATACTAGTGGGTAAGTCACTGGACCCATAACCTCCACGTTCAAGGTTCGAATCCCGGTTGCTGAGTATTTTTATTTCTGCAACATCATTATATTTCATAAGGTAAAGTTATGAAACTCATACTGATTTCTTATTGCAAATAAGCATAATGCAATCTTATGAATATCGAAAGTTTATTTCGCTGAGTGGAGGTGAACACGGTCGCTAATCAACAATTGTCATACTAATCATCCTTCCTCCTCCCCAAAGACCGTGAGGACGTGGCCGGCACCGGTATTGATCTTAAAAAGAATGAATTATTGAACTTGTACATGGAAGATGTAAAGCTACTCAAAAACTCCATCTAAAAAAAACAAAACAAAATTTATATTCTATCTCATTCCTCCCCCCCCCTCCTCCCCCCCCCCCCCCCCCCCCTCTCCCCCCACCCCCCC
Organism: Aedes koreicus; assembly: GCA_024533555.2. Taxonomy (NCBI): domain Eukaryota; kingdom Metazoa; phylum Arthropoda; class Insecta; order Diptera; family Culicidae; genus Aedes; species Aedes koreicus. Next base: position 41,296 of record JAHHFK020004111.1, on the reverse strand, counting down.
CCCCAACCCTTCATCCCCCCCATCGCCCAACTTAAACCTTCAATCCAAAATTTCACCCTAAACAAAACCTCTAAACCTCTAGTATTACTTAAAATTTTATTAATTTTTACCCTCGCGATAAAAAGTTACACCCAAAACAAAGTGTCGCATTTTTTCCGAGTCCAATCTTTATGTGGTTTTCTGTGCAATTAAAATATTTCTGTTCAGTAACGGAGTAGCAACTACACAAAAAAGGAATATTGTTTTATTAAAAGTTTTGCACTTTACTTCTAAAAAGTGGTTATTTTTCATTAAATTAAAAGAAAAATTATCTACTACGAAAACATTTTTTTTGATTTGAAAGTGTATTTTTTCGGTTCAGTGTGTAAATTTGAAAGTGTGTTCTTTTACCATGAAAATTGTAGAACTGTTAAATCCAGCAACACAAAGCAAGTCGTCGTCGTTTGGAATTTTTTGCTCGATCACATTGGTACAGTACAAACAAGTGCAGGAAAGTTTCAACTGGATATCGACGGTAGAGAATTTCAATAATGATGCTTTCCTTAGGGCCTTTTATCCGCCAATCTCTGACTGAAGGATGGGTACGTTACTACACGAATGGTAATGTTTTAGTTGAATTAATCATCCCACTTTTTTATTTTGTAGCGCTACCACAAGCGACGACGAACGGCAGCAGATGCCAAATGTAGCTCGGGTGCATTTGGGCGATAATGGCCGACATATATTAACGAGTCGTGGCTCGGAATGTTCGAAAAAAAAAATGTTTTATTTAACTAAATTTATTACATTACACTGATCACTACTTTTAAACTAATCAATTATAAGTCAGCATTGACTTCTTATCTACTCGCGTACACGAACTGGAATGAATTTGTTTCTCCAAAGGTCCCTACTTATTATTTGCTACTCGTTTGAATACTGCTGACGCTGCAATGGGTGTGAAGTTCGATCGGCGACCACGTCCGGTCTCGTTGCTGGGGCCATTCTGTCGGTCAGCACTTTTAGGGACGAGTGCAATCGAAATTCCGTAGCTGTTGCTGAGGGCGTTCTGGATCGTCAGCAATGCTCAGTGCAGGTGCCAACGTAACTATATATCTCTCGTGATGAAAACATCACGAAAGTTCAGCTTGAAAATAAACTAATTTGCGCTGATTTTAAACAATGCCACGGTTTCGATTTGACAGTTCTACAATTTATTCTGAAAATTTCAACTTTTAAATGTACAGAGCAGGAAATTTTTGAATTGTCTGTTTGAAGGTTTTTGTTTTGAAAGCTAACCGCTTTGTACGGAAAAGAACCAATGCAACTTTTCAATTTTGGCAATGGTTTTTTTTTTAATTTTAATAATCATTATTCATTGTGGGCGAAACGCACGGTCTTTTATCCTTCTTACACCAAAAGAAGGGTATTAAGATCGCTTGAAAACTCGACTTTTTATCCGAGGCCCACATGGCCGAGTGTCATATACCATTCGACTCAGCTCGATATGTGTGTGTGTGTGTGTGTGTGTGTGTGTGTGTGTGTGTGTGTGTGTGTGTGTGTGTGTGTGTGTGTGTGTGTGTGTGTGTGTGTGTTTGTGTGTTACAAATAATGTCACATCGGTTTCTCAGCCGTTTGTGAACCGATTTCAGTTCTGCTGACGGCAAATGAAAGCTACAACATTCCCATCGAACGCTATTGATTTTTTTTTCATTTGGACATTTTGTTACGAAGATATGAACGAAACAGTACTTGACGGCCTATTATAATAGTAATCAAACAGTTTAGTCTCCGATTACATACTGAGCTATTTGTGTACCGATTTTAGTTTTGTTAGCGCCAAATCAAATCAAAGCTATACAATTTTCAAATAACTGGTCAAGACCACTCACCCCAATCGATGCCGCTTGCATTCTATTGTTCCGCATATGGTGCGTTGTATAGCACATACATCGGACTAGCCACACTATGCGACTCTATAGAATTAGAGTAGGATCGATTGGCTCGAGTGGTCCGGTTTTGAACTGCAACGAGTATATTCGAAAATTACACAAAGTCTCCATTTACTATAACTACACAATTTTCAACGAACATTTACTTATTAAGCATCTTGAATCCATATCGATAATCAAAATTGACGCTTAGGATTGTCTAATAATTCATTCTATGGACTGATTATATAAAATTTTTAATATATATGTAATTTCTCCTTTTACATAACTAACATAAACAGGTTGTTAAAGACTATTAATGGCAATATTTTAATCACATCGATGAACAATACGTTCAGAATTGACAAATAGTTCATTTTATAAACTGAATGTATGTCACATCGAATATTCCTGGTTCTTCCTGGAATTTCTGATGAAAATATGTATCCAGTATCATATTGGCCACATTTGAGTTTGTAATTCTGGTGAAGCGTAAGAAGGGTTCAGTCTCACCATCGGTGGATTAATTCGTGGTTTTTTTTTTAAAGTAGGCTTTTCTCACGCAATAATTTAGTTTTCTCTGCTAGTATAGAGGAGAATTTCTCAATTCCAAATACCCAGCCTTGTTAAGAAGTTTAATTAAAAATTTTCAAAAACGTGTGAAGTTAGGGGCTTAGGTGCGTGAAGTATTGGCTGGCCCACAATTGATACACACTTAAAAAACAACACCGAACTCGGTTCAATATTCTAACGAATCACATCGGTTACCAACAAGAACCGATTAAATCGTTTATATATACTGTTTTCGGGTGTATTTTTTTGAGTCAAACTCAAATTTCGGTTACTATATGATATATTTGACAGATAAAAATGAGAGTTGAACCGAACAGTTCGGTAAAGCAGGGATATTCAAGAGTTCGGTACACGAAAACCGAGAAAACTCGGTAAACTGTTCCGAGCATTCGCTGAATATTCTTAAACATCAAACGCTTCTCTTCGAGTCAATTCCGCGACGGCTCTTTCTACCGAAAAACTTGGTTATTTTAGCTGACTCGATAAGTCCTGAAACATCGTCAGCCATTTTATCTTGCGTGTGAGCGTTGAATGTCTTTTTGCGGAAATTCTCCGTACTGTGTTTTTTTGTCAGGTGAAAATGGAAAAAAAAATTACCGAGAAACTACCACAGGAGGATGCACGTGTATTTGAAATCTTCTGTAAGTATTTGATACTAATTTTGTAATTATATTTGCAGGAATCCTGCGCTATAGTCTGTTTTTAGTGCCATAAACACGTTGCAGATTATGTCTCTGGCTTGCAGTTTGAAAATAGGAAAATGTATGACAATTTTTTGCATCAATAAACAATGTAACTGACAAAACTGGTTTTATTACTATTTAAGCTAGATTCGAAGCTTCTTCAAAATTCCAGCACAGCCTAAAAGAACCGAATTCTGTAATTGCAACAAAAAAAAACAACCCCAAAAAACTTTATTGGTCGCTTTGACAACCGCCTCTAACGTCTCCGTCGAGTTATGCTACATCAAGCAGGCAGTTTGTTGTTGATTTTGCGGTGTTGCTAGTAGTCACTGCTTTTTCACTTTTTTCGTTTGTGACAACTATAACAAATGCGGAAATAAAAGTTCACTTTTGCAGTTGTTTATTTTAAATCAGTTCGAAATGAAGTACAAAGCGATAAATTGTGTTCGCAGTGACGTGTCACATCCGGGTCTCTATTTCTCTCGGGAACCGAGAGTGGGTGAAGGCCTGCATTGGGAACGCAGGGAACGAGGAAGACATTCTCTTGCTCAAGCGTTCTCCCCACAGCCGAATTTGCAGCGTAAGCATCAATGAAATTCAATGAAACCTTATCAATTAACGTTTAGTTTAATGCAGCTTCATTTCCCGAACGACAAAAGATTTTTTTTTAATTACTTTATTTTCAATGGGATTATTGTGTAAACATATCTGGCAACACTGGAGGGACCCCCGTATCATCCCCAAAAATATATAAGAGATAATCTCTCTGAGCTGGCAGGTCCTGTCCTAGATTCAAATAAGACCCATGATATGTTGCATACAGGGACCTGGCAACCCTATCCCATTTACTAGCGTTTGACAGTATGCAACATATCACGGGCCTTATTTGAATAAGGCCCGTCTGACGTTTGCTACTACGGGTAGGAATGCCAGCATTGTTTACAAACAATGCATCTTTTGACGTTTGGTTTTTAGAGATGTTGGCTACAGGAAAATCGCTGTCCGCCAGCTCCCTGCCCCCACCCCCAAAAAAAAGTCCCGCCCCCCCGTTTTTCTTTTTGATTTTTTTTTGTCCCCCCCGTTTTTCGGTAAATCCACAAATTGGGAAAAAAGAAAAATTTAACGAGAACTCGGTTGTTCCATTTAGGAAACCGAGCGATCAGCAGATAAAAACTCGATTGCAATTCAACCGATTTCTTTATTATTTTCTAAGTGTGTACGTTGCGGATGCGTTTGCGTGAATTGGGCATGCCCAGTCTGTCCATAGTTTTTCGGTGAAATTCATGTCGACGGAACGCAAAAGTATGTATTGTGGTCAAGCCATGTCGATCATTGCACGGAATGTATTATCCTCACATTTTTAACAGCTTGATCACAGCTAGGATTACTGTCATTTCAGATTTGTTTTATCGTTTTCAAGGCAGTGATATCCAAATTGCAACACAGCTAGGTTCTTATAACATACGCATTTATTAATCAATTATTTTACATTTTTAACCTATTTCTCCTATCCTAATATCCTCCATTTCAGATCCACTGGTAATTACAGAACTTAACACTAAAAAACCACACTTCAAACATCTAAAGTACGGTGCTCTGTAGCATTCGGAAAGATTTCAGCTGAGAGCCATCCGCACTTGAGCATGCCGTCGCGATTTGACGTTTTTTCGTTTTCCGGGGAAATATACGGGTAACGACACTGGACACCTGCTTCTTGACCGTTTTAAGTTTGATCAGTACCACTTTTTTGCTGGATTTTTGCTGAACGTCATACTTCCTGGCTTCCTCGTATAACAAGTCAACCATCGGGAACTCCGACTGATCGATGCAGGTGCGTACAGTTTGGTCATCTCTCTCGACGCTCAGGTGAACCGGATTAGGTTGCGATAGTATGGCGTTGTTAACAACCGAGTAAATTTCCCATCGACGAGCACGTTGTTCAGCCAAGGCAGCCCGTTTCTGCTCGTGCAGTGATCGAAGTAGATTCCTGGCCAGCGGTGAGATTCCCGATGTGGATCGAGCGAGTCGCTTTGACGAACGGAACGAGAGACGTTCGGAAGCGGAACGACGTACTAATGAACAGTTAGCCTCCATTGCACTGCTACTACTGTATTAGAGATGCGATGTTGAAACTTGAACGACCCGTACAAAAGTGATGCTTTGAAATTCCAGATCAGGATATTTTTATAGAACAAGAACGTCATCCCTTCTCTTGCTTTGGGATTATTCACCGTCGCTATTATACCTGTCAATGACAACCACACGGACACAAGAGGACAATAGGGCATAGATGATGATTTTTACGGGTTTGGAGGTAGATACAGGTAAATCGTAAGTCCATTTGCCTCCTTAACCTTCTCTCCTAAGGAGGTTGCCAAAATAAGGCGTGTCAGAAGGATGAGTGTGTTATTTTTCTATTTAGCGAGCGCTATTCAAAATTGAATCGTTTGTTTTATCAACAGATGCCGCTTCATTCATCGAATCCGTAACTTTTACGCTTCGGTTTGGTGTAATTTGTTTGACTCCAAATTTTGAAAGCATTTGCCTCGTTTCCTATTGTAGGTTCTAAAACGATAGCTTTAGGTTGAGATTACGAATTAGGGTTAGATTCTGCTGAAATGCAAGCTAAAATTTATTGAACTTCTTATTGCATCTAACATCCAAAGTCATATTTTTATAATCTAGGTAAAAACTTCTAAATGCAGAAGATTGTTGCATATTTTTCTTCAATGACCCGTTTCTGTGGGTGGTCTGTTTATTCTTATGATCATATTGAAACAGCAAAAAATATCAGTTAATTTTTTTGGAAGGTCGGTATGTTAAAAAACTCATCTCTTTTTATGATGTTCGTAAGATCCGTCGTAAAATAAAATCTACCGCTGCAGTCCTTTCCTACCGAAGCAAAGGATACCTTACCAAACGACGAAAGCCGACTCCGCCTCTTATTTGTGTACCTTTTCTCCCTTCCATTCCACTAACCTCCATCCGAACGAAAAGCAACAAAATCCTTGCTAATATTCGAATGGTTTCAACTAAACATGTTGCACCGTGCGTGCAACGTGAACCTTCTTCCTGTTTATTTTGGGAAAACCCAATATAGAGCTTGCCGAACCTATATTACGCACTTTCTACACACACTAATAGCTATGAAGATGTATTTCAATCGGATCAAGTTGCCGCCAGGAGCTGGGAATTCCCCACAATTCCGTTTGTAGAGAAGAGAAAAGGATTTGATTGGATCCTAAATGCAGGATGGCTTGCCTGCATCGAGCCGAGCTTCGAAAATTGGGAATTTCCGGAATCCTGATTGCAACTGACTTACCGTACGTAGAGTAGTGTATGAATTGGCACAATAAGGTGAATTTTCATGTTGCTCCCATTATGCTCAGCTGGAGATTATGGGTTTGGTTTGCTGGTGCCAGACCGTCTTGGGATGGGTAATAAAATATGCAAATAGAGGGGCTTGAGGTGCTAGAGCCCTCTTGTAGTGAAGTGCTACGTAATGGCATTGTGGAACAAGTATTATTTTTTGGTACACGATGTTTATTCACTGGTCATAAGATAAACATGATAACATGAGGAAACGTTTATAAAAAATGCAATATACTTAACATCATTTTTAAGACTAATGTGTACATCAGAGAACATGACCAGATTTAAAAATTCACAACATACTTTTATAATGTATCAGTGCTAGCGTGCTAGGTTATAGAAATAAAATTAAAAAAAAAAAAAAATCAAAAACATATATAAACATATCCCCCCTCCCCCCCCTCCTCAAACCCACCCCCCTCCCTTAAATAATTTCAACTTCCCACCCCCCACCAACCCACCCCCCCCCCAAAAACCCACCCCCCCCTTTTTTTTTTTTTTAATTTTAACTGTTTTTTTTTTTTTTAAGGGTAGATGATCTAGATTCGAACCATGCAAAAACTGATCGTGATTCGAACTAGTTAAAAAAATACGGATAAATCATTAAATATTGAGTAATTTTGCTTCAACACAATTTTTAACGGAGCTTTTGGCATTTTCCTATATATCCCTTTCATTTTGCAATACAAAAGTTGCTGCACCTAGTTCAGGTATCTACATTTTCAACAGATGTGAATTTGGTTCCAGCTGTCCCTATTCGACCTTTTTGTTAAACCGTCTATCTAGTATTTAAATCACTGAACTAAAGATTGAAACAATTCGAAACATCTAGGTATCCCTTTCTCATACTTTTGGTACATTTATATTGAAGAAAAAATCCCTTAATGTGGCTTATTTCTAAATATATAATTATAGTTTTTTAATCTAGGTTCGAACTGCCAGTGATCGTGGTTCGAACTTCGGTTTCATCAAATCACCGCTAGGGGCACTGCATTTTGTTTACGTTCAATTAACCTCAACATGCGAAAGTTGAATCAAAGGCTCCGCGGAAAACTCCAGGAAAATCGCCCGGAAACATATCTAAGAACATAGAACCAGGTCAGATTTGCGCGTGATATCGACTGAATTGAAGTTTAAAGTTCAAAAAGAACGGTAGGTCGACGTTTACGTTTATTTACAATATTTTATTTTCTTTTTAAAATACATTGTTGCATAAAAATACTCCCCAGATACACTAAAAAAGGCTCTGGCAGAAGTAAGAAGTGGGTCATTGTCAGCGTATGCGGCCCACAAAAAGTATGATATCCCGAAATCAACGTTAAGCGATAAACTGAAGGGAATTCACTCCCAGCGACTCGGAAATTACACAGTTTTGAATAATGTACATGAACAGCAGCTTGCTGCTTGGATTCTTCTATGCGCTGCGTCCGGATGTCCCAAAACCACGAAGGAGATACTTGAAGCAGCTTCTGAGCTCGCATCCCTCCAAGGCAACAGTTTTAAAGGAGGAATACCATCGACGGGATGGCTAAACAAGTTTTTACGAAGACATCCTGAAATCTCGAAGCGGACACCAGAAGCACTTGGAAGAGCATCCGCTGGGTTGACCCCTGACCGACTTGAGCGATATTTTGAATACCTTCATAGCCAGTTCGAGCAAGGGCAAATGTTGTATCTCCTAGATCGGCCAGCATCATGGTGGAATGTGGACGAAACTAACTTCGTTATGAGTCCTATGCCAAAGAAAGTCTATGCACGAAAAGGGGCGAAGGTTGTGTACAACGTTGAGCGTGGTAAGCCGAAAGAGAACATCACATGTACGTACGCTGTTTCTGCAGATGGGAGCTATATTCCACCACTGATAACATTTAAAGAATCGTATAGTAATCTTGTTGCTGCTGCAACTGCTTCTGGGTCTGTGGGTGCAAACTTCGGATTCAACCAGACTGTATCCGGATGGATGAAAGGTGACACTTTTTATTATTTCGTCACGCAACATTTGAATCCTCGTTGGATTGAAATGGGAACACAGCGTCCAATTGTGCTCGTAGTAGATGGTTACCCTGGTCATCATTCGTTAAAGTTTTACAGGTGGTGCTACGAGAATGACGTAAAGTTAGTGGTGCTGTATCCCAATTCGACACATATCCTCCAAGTTCTTGACGTTGCTGTGTTTGGCCCACTGAAAGCAAAATACACCGATCTGTATCAGAAGTGGAAATGTAACAATCCAGACAAAATGTTCAATGAAATTGAATTTGTGAAACTGCTCAAACAGACAAATGATGCTGTTATTCAAAAAGAAACCATCGTCAATGGATGGCGATCGACCGGACTTCAACCATTTGACTTCAAAAACATGGATAAAACTCGTATAACAAATTCATCATGTAACACGCCTGAGTCATCATTAGAAATGCAGAGATTTGAGAACGCCCCACCTCTACCAGCCGAAGATATCCAGGGAATTGATCAGAATAACAACCTACACGAGATCAGTGATTGTCCAATGATCAATTTGTCAGGGTTCGAGGAGCCAGTCTGTGCAACCGCCAGTTTGCTTACCGAATCTATCGAGCCAGTCAACGTAATTAACGAAATATCAACATCCGAAGAAGTGCCATCGACATGTTTTGGTTCTCAACTGGAATATGAACAAAGTGACCAACCGCGGCAATTTCCGACCAGTTCGTTTGAATTTGATTCCGATTGGGAGAATGCAACATCAAACATCCCGACAAGTGATGATGTTTGCCAACAGACAAGGAAGCTTGTGTCCAAAGCTCGGGAATCAATTGATAAGCTTCGAATTCATCTGAAGGTTAACGACCCGTCGAAACTGATAAATGTTCTCATTATGAAACAACAACTAAACATCATTGAACCAGTTGAAATCGAAACGTCCCTACCCTTGCCTCGAACATCTTCGGATATTTTGCAGCTACCAAAGGTTATGAGCAAAACCACTCGTCCACGAAAGGGTTTAAAGGTATCTTATGGAGTAATGTCTGACGTTGACATTATTAAGGAAATGGAGCAACGCGAGATGGATGAACAGAAGACTACTGAAGACCGTGAAGCTGATGAGATTGCCCGAGCTAAGCGCGAAAAAAATATGCGCGAAGTAAAAGCAGAGTTATCTTTGGAGACTGAACGGATCAAGTCAACACAGGAAAAACTCAAGCTGCTGGAAACCGAAGCAGCTACTGAGAGGAAAAAAGTATCTGCGAAAAGAAAGCTCCAGAATGAAACCAAGAAAAACAAGCTGGAGCTTGTTGCTCCTGACACAGAGATTACACGTGCCGCAAAAAGGCGAATTAGAATGGCTTAGTATGAAAATGCTGTCTACTGTACCATCTTGAAGTGCAATATATATAATCGTTTTTAAACCCTATCCGAATACTACTAATACTACTTTATTTCATACTGTATCATCTTACACATTTGAGCAACAACATTTATTTCGGCCTGCAATAAATTTTCCCCCTTAAAAATAAACATTGAAGTAAGCATTGGACTACAGATCCTAGTCACATTGTGTGCAGCGTGCTGTCAGCAATGTCAATTGATGTGATATATTGCTCTTTACCACTAAATGTATTCTTATTTGTGATTAATATGAATAAGAAAAGTTGAAAATTATAGCTGAATTAATCGTATTTTGAAAAGTCTGGCCATAGAATAAATTATATATACAAGTATATTTCACACTGCTAGGCAGTTATGTAAAAGGTGCCATTGCATTCAGTACAAAAAGTCCGTTTCAAATATTTGTAGTACCTCAATGTTCATAAAACGTATTTTTGAAATCAATAGTTCGAACCAAGATCATGGAAGGTTCGAATCAAAATCAACATGGTTCGAACCAGGATCAAAGTACAACTATCATTAAAAATTATATTATAAATCATCAAAGCATTAAAAGATTCTTTCGATCAAAGAGCTAGAATCGGGATTAGTGATTAATTCCACACATACTAAGATTTTGTTGATAATCGATACAACTTTGCAGAATTTTTTAGATTAATCCAAAGATATTATGAAAAACAATGAGTATGGTTCGAACCACGATCATTCACCCTATTGTTTTTTTTTAATTCCAATTACCCCCCCAAAAAAAAAAAAAGAAAGACAGAATTTTTTTAAAATTAACCACAAAAAAATTAAAAAAAATAACTCCGACGGAAAAAAAAAACCCCCCCCCCCACCAAAAAAAACAAAGAAAAAAAAAAAAAACCCAAAAAAAAAAAAAAACCCCCCCAAAATTTGCGGTGAAACCTTACAAATTCCAATTTTATTTTTCGTTCTTTTCAGGTGGATAATGCTGCAGAAATTTCTTCTCGACTCTTTACTTTTTCGTTTCGGTAAACGGAATTTAACATGGAATTGAGATAGAAAAAGAAATTTCTTTCCAACTCGATACCGACCTTTAAGTCGGTACTGGCCTTAAGGTCGGTATCGAGTTCGAAAGAAATTTCTTTTTCTCTCCCAAACCCATGTTGAATTCCGTTTACTGAAACGGAAAAGTAAAGAATCGAAAAGAAATTTCTGCAGCAGTATCCGACCTGAAAAGAACGAAAAATAAAATTGGAATTTGTAAGGTTTCCACGCAAACTAATGGGAGCTGTCACTTTTACTTCCGGAAAAATATTCCGCCCGATTATTCCGTAAGTGAAGGTGACATTTCGTTCCATGCAGATCAATTGCCAAAATTCCGCTTGGTAATATTGAACAAAATTCCGTAACCTCTCTACTTTTTAAGTCGATACTGGCCTTAAACAGGGTAACAATTTACCGATATTACCGTATTTGTGTGGTTGGTCTTAGGATCGCTAGTTGATGATGTATGCTAGAGTCCCTATAAAGAGTCACGCAAAGAGGAACATGCAACACTTATTTCGATTAGTTCTCATTTTGCGTGCATGTATGATTCAGATGGGCTGCTCGATAGGTAGCCCCGATAGGTAGATTTGGCTTAACTCTTGGCGTGACTCTCTATAGCGACTCTAATGTATGCTAGTCCCAAGCGTCATCTGTTGGTTCTATGTGTAATTAAAGCTGATCTAGCAATAAAGGCCCAAACGTAATGTGGACGGAAACGGCATGTTTGACAGTTGTCGCAAATGACGTCGATATGTCCAAATGGAATCAACTTGGATCTAATCAGTTTTCTATCCAACAAGCTGATTCAGTCAGATTGGGCTCTTCCGCTGCCGTTCCGCTTCCGTTATCACTGCGTTCGAGCCTTAACGGAGTAGCAACCCCGGGCGGTCAATCATGCTCACTATTTTTATTATTGTAGTCACTTTTTTGTGATAAAAGGTCGGTATCGAGTTCGAAAGAAATTTCTTTTTCTATCTCAATCCCATGTTAAATTCCGTTTACTGAAACGGAAAAGTAAAGAATCGAAATGAAATTTCTGCAGCACCTGAAAAGAACGAAAAATAAAATTGGAATTTGTAAGGTTTCCACGCAAACTAATGGGAGCTGCAAAAAGAAAGATTTGGTCCGATGAGTTTTTCAACCATATCCTAGTTTAATGTGGGTTTCCTGCAACCAAATCCAATATCTACACGCTAAAAAAAAAGAACCCAAAATTAAGTTTTTTTCACCCATCTGGCATGTTTTGTGCATTAAGTTAAAATTGGGTTGACGGTGAAAACTCAATTTTGGGTAATAACATTTCAAGTTCCAATGGGTGAAATTTACCTTATGTTGGGTAATGACATTCCAAGTACCAATGGGTAAAATGTACCTTAATGAGTTATCGAATAAATTGGAATAAATAGACACATAATTAAAGATAAAATACATGAACAAACGGTAACATCGATCATTTTTATTGGCATATCTAAATACAAAAAAAAAAAAACAATAAAACAGCTCCTCATTCCTTCTGAAAAACGTTCGCCATTTCGTCGCTTACATCCGGCAACTTCAAGACTTCTTCTGGGGGAACATCATTTTAATCATCCCAACTCTCGTCTCAATAAGGTCCGTGTGGCTGTCGTTGCTTCGTCCTCCACATCACTAAAGAAGAAATATGACTAGAAATACAAAGCTTAAAGGGTGTCCACAATGAAATTGCCACACTATGAAATTGCTCTAACTTTTTAACCATTGGGTAGAATTTAATGAAAATTTGGGTGGATTTAGTTCATAGTGCATTATTTACATCCTGCAAGTTTTAAAGTCTTGTGATCAAAACTCGCGGAAATGGAGTCGAAAGAACAGCTCGTGCGTGATAAAATCTTGCGCATTCATCACGAGAACAAGAATCTCTCGCATCGTTCCATCGCTAAAACGTTGGGAATCGCGAATTCCACGGTGTCGCGAGTGATTAAGCGGTTCGAGGAACGGTTGACCACCGATCGGAAGCCCAGAAGTGAAGGAAAAAGTATTCCGTACAACACCAAAAATCACAACCGCGTAGTTGGGGCCTTCAACCGAAATCCGAACGCCTCCGTTCGGGATGTGGCTAAGAAGCTGCACCTAAGCCGAAGTTTTGTCCAGAAGGCCAAAACTAAGGCTGGGCTTCGAACGTTCAAGGTACAAAAGGCCCCTAATCGCGACGAGAAGCAGAACAAGTCCGCCAAAACCCGTGCCAGGAAGTTGTACCTCAACATGCTGACGAAAGTTGAATGCTGCATCATGGACGACGAAACATATGTGAAGGCCGACTTCAAACAGATCCCCGGCAACCTGTTTTTCACGGCTAAGGATAAGTTCAGCGTTCCGAAGCATGTCCGCACTCAGAAGATGTCCAAATTTGCGAAGAAATTCCTAGTTTGGCAAGCCATCTGCACGTGCGGGAAGCGGAGTGCACCTTTCGTGACCCAGAACACGATGAACGGACAGGTGTACATAAAAGAGTGCCTCCAGAAGCGGCTGCTTCCTCTCCTGAAGGCCCACAACGTCCCAACAATCTTCTGGCCGGATTTGGCCTCATGCCACTACTCCAAGGACGTGCTGAAGTGGTATGCGGACAATAAGGTCAATTTCGTGCCGAAAATGTTCAACCCTCCCAACACTCCGGAGCTCCGCCCGATCGAGAAGTACTGGGCGATTATGAAGCAGCACCTTCTTAAACGACCTAAGGTAGTGAAGACAGTCGAGGAACTGAAGAAAGTATGGGTTTACATGCAAAAAACGGTTGATTCACAGGTTGTGCAGAATCTTATGGCCGGGGTTAAGGCCAAGGTGCGGGCATTTGCGTATGGACTGTAAATCAAATACGAGTAAAATGGTAAAATGAAGTTTAATAGTTATTTCTCAATCCCTGAAAATTTGATGGCAATCGGATGAAAACTCGAATTTTGCGAATCAATTTTGTGTGTGGCAATTTCATCGTGGACACCCTTTATTATTCATCGTTTCCTTGAGACGGAAAAACTCAATATTTACCTCTGGGGGAGCCTAGATGAATACCTGAGAACTGCAAAGGGCAAAATGGTGTCCACAATCGACCAGATGAACAAAAAAAAGACAATCGTCAACAGCACCAACGGGTGCTATGATTTTCAACCAAAATTAAGTTAAAAATACTCAACCGTTTATTTCTTGAAAAGAACGGGATGGTTGAGTAGCTGCAACTTAAAATTGAGTTGTTTTGGACTTGAGTTTTTAATAGTGTCAAAATAAAAAATCCCCCTTTTTTTTTTTTTTTTTTTTCACCCAAAAAATTAAAAAAAAAAATAACAAAAAAAATAATTGCAACACAACACCACCCTATTTCACCACGAAACACGCTACAAAAAACAGACTACCTAAACCAACGAACCAACCATTGATTTTAAGCATACATAAGTTGACATATATGTCATAATGGGAGCCCCCGTTACTGAAAATTAGGTGCTGTCACGTTGTATAAATGTCACTTTGTGAAACTGCAAGTCAGTTTGTGAAAATAAAAATGATTAGATTTTGCTTGTTTAAAAATCGAGAAAAAATAGTTGAGATTCATAAAAAATATTTTTGTGCTAGGAAAAATGCCCATCATCGATACGGATGGAAAAAACCATGTTTTTTTTTAAATTAAAACCCCCTATTATTAGTGGTCCTCATTATTTTTTGCAAAGATTATTGAAACTGATTTTATGAGACAGATCAGTAAGTTTTTATGACATACTACAAAAAAAAAAACAGATGAACGAACTGGCTTAATTTTACTAAATTGCGACGTTACAGTTCGGGACAAAAGCAAACCAGTCAAAAAACAATCGAACACAAAAAAAAAAAACTAAATTTGAGTATATCTATCATTACTGACTAGATGGGTGAATTTAACCTACATCATTTTTTTAAAAAACCCAACTGGTAACCTCACTTGACAGAACTCAACGTTGAGTTTTTTTTACTTAATTTTGGGTACTTTTTTCTAAGCGTGTGCGCAAGATATCGGCTTTCCTCCATGCTGAGTGAACGCCCAACACCACGTGGTTGCTTTGCGCAAACAGCAGCATGCTGCTGGTCATGCTGCAGATGGCAGTGTTGTTAGAAAAAACTGTCCAATGAGCCGTTCGTTTGGATAGTAATCAGTATAAGCTAAATAACTTTTTCCACAAGCGTCGAATCGCTTTGCGGTCTTCGAAGAAAAGTTTCATTGGAAGATTTCACAGAGATAGATTGGATTGAATTATTTTTAGAGGACAATGGGTCACCTCACCAGATTTTTCTTTGAAAAAGTAAGTTTCCCCTTAGAAAATCCTATGGAAAATTAAAACCGCGAGCGCTAAAATATAGTTTCACCGATCGAGCTGAAATTTTGCACAGTTATTATAAGACCTCAAAGGTTCCCGAAAATCAAAGGGGAACTGGAATTTGAATTTTGTCCCAGGCTAGTGCGCATAGCGCGGCATTGAACTAAAATGTTCTAAATGATATGCCTCTGCCGCGTGCCGCTTTCTTGTTTACAATGCGTTGTCATTTTCATAAGTTTTTCATCTCGCTCACTGAAATTTAGATTGAAATTTAAAATTTACAGAATAATACACTGTGCTTCCACTATATATAAGCTCGTCGATTTAGCACCACCCGGGGAAGACTTGGTCCTATACCCAATGTTTTCATTATCTCCAATCCGCTCAACCAATCGCAATGTTTTGTGATATAGTGGACGGATTATTATAATTTGAGATAACTCAATGCAGACGTCTTCCAAATTTGGCAGATCGACAGGCAATCGGTGGAGACCCACCTGGTACTTCATAGCAATATGCTTAGAGGCGGACCGGAAGATTTGATGAGCTACCTCCCCCCGAAAAATATTAAAATTAAATTTTATGTAACTAAATAAAAAGCCGACACTCCGTGTTTATTGACTTCTTAATAGAACATTTTACGTATCGGTGGTTCACTTTATCCAAAAGCTTCTGAAAAACTTCTGGCGTCATTCGAATAGATCGGATGAAATAATCTTTTATTTTCATAAAACTCAACGCTGTTTCATAAAATCCTCCTTTCTGTATTTGTTGATTCGCTGACATTAACCGCCAGTGTCTTTTGCCGCCTGTCTTATTTCGAATATTTGTTATATCACGCAAAATTTCGAATAAAATTAAGAGCTGGCGTGCTTTCTCCATGTTCGCAGATTATGAAAATGACAACGCATTGTGAACAAGAAAGCGGCACGCAGCAGAGGCAAATTATTTAGAACATTTAAGTTCATTGCCGCGCTATGCGCACTACCGTGCCGTTGCGCAGCACTCACTATTGTAGCTAGGCCTTAATCCTCAGAGTACAGAGATATGCGCAAGCGGCCATCTTGAGCCAATTGAGCAGCGAGAGCTGTCAAAATCTGAGCCAAAAGAGCATGTTTACTGTTTGCTAAAATGTTTCGATTGCTATAGCTTATACTTATACTTATAAGTATTGTAATGGAGTAAATGGTTAAATAAACGGAGTGAATGCGTGTGAGGATAAGTGGAGATAATACAGGTACATTCGTGATGGTATATCTCGAGACCCTCTGCAAAGGTGCGGTCTTGAGCAAAGGTACATTCGTGATGGTATATCTCGAGACCCTCTGCAAAGGTGCGGTCTTGAGCAAAGTTGTTCAGAAATTCAAGGGCATTCAAGAGATGGACTGTTTATTCGGAATTTTACCGCTACGTGGCGCTAGTGAGCATGCAAAATTGGGCATTTTCAACTTGTTCTATCTCGTGATTCTGATAAGATGGAAAGTTCTAGTCATCGGCAAAATTGTTCAGAAGATCAGGGGCCAGTGATCCATATTGTTTGGAATTCCACCGCTACGTGGCGCAAGTGAGTTTGCAAAATTAAACATTTTCAATTTGATTGTTGTTTTTGATCATTCTCCCATTAGCGAACTACGGAAGTAACGATCTTTGATGAAGTTTGTCGGATAAAAGATAAAATGTTGGAAGATTTCTGTATCTCTCAATGCGATATGTTGCGCTAGGAGATATGGTATGGATATGTTGTCCTTAGTAGGTAATTATTTTATTTAGATTCAAGTCAATTTAAGGTCGAAATATATAACTGTACTGTTTAGCTTTTTGAGCTTTTAATTGCTATCGTAGATCACATTATACTGCCGCTTCCGCACTGGTACCTTGTCATCGTCTGACCAAATTTTTTCTTCTGTAGGTGGTGATACAGGAGTCGGCGACCCCGTAGCTGATGTTTTGGCCATAGAAGTTAATGCCAATGCCTCTGTCAAAGCAGTTGATGGTTGCTCCACAGGATTCAATGGGTCGGCCGCCGGAGTTGAAGATTTGGTAGGAGGAATCTCTGTATTTCTCAACCGTTTATTTCCTCTTGAAAACGAGCGACGCAATAGTTCAGGGCATTTCTAAATGGTAGTGTCCGAGCGGCATTCGGATCAATGTTAATGAAATGATCAGCTGCAGCAAGACACATAACAATGCCTTTTTCCACTTCACCGCATCTATTTCATCGCTTCCTTTCTCTGCACATCATCCATAACACAGCTACAAAGATTCTCGTCATCCATAACCGCGTCTTCCAGCAACTCCCCAATGTCTTCTACCGTCAAGCCTTTTTAGAATTCCCTCATCTTCCCTGACATTTGCCGATGACTAGAACTTTCCATCTTATCAGAATCACGAGATAGAACAAGTTGGAAAATGCCCAATTTTGCATGCTCACTAGCGCCACGTAGCGGATTCCGAATAAACAGTCCATCTCTTGAATGCCCTTGACCTTCTGAACAACCTTGCTCAAGACCGCACCTTTGCAATATTAAGGGTCTCGAGATATACCATGATGATTCTACCTGTATAATCCCCATAACACGCGTTCACTCCGGTCCTATTTTGTGTTCTGGCTCTGGGGCCCTCGTTTGCCACATTTGCTCTTCTCGTCATCTATTACTTATAGATCTCTGAGAGATCAAACGACGCATGTTATCGCAGTTTTCTTTACACGGATTTCGGGATTAGCACGGTTTTTTTTGCACGGATTCCGGAATGAACACGGTTTATTTTTACACTCATAAGAAATTACTTGTGCGTTATAAATTTAAACAACAATGGAAGCTGACAACGACGAAGTCACGCACAAAGCTGTAACATTTTACTCCTAGGAAGTGTAGGCAGCCTTTGTAAACAAAACGGACACCGTTGCCAACCCGTCGGATTGAATTTCCGCATATCTCTGTACTCTGAGGATTACTAGTATTGACTTTATTTAGGATCGCTAGTTGATGATGTATGCTAGTCCCAAGCATCATCTGTTGGTTCTATGTGTAATTAAAGCTGATCTACACACTTAGAACATTTTACAGTATTCGGTAATTTTTTACCGAACTTTCAACAGCTGAACGTTCGGTAATCCAATTTAACGGATTTCGGTAAAATTTGAAAAGTTCCGGTAATTTTTTTACCGGAATATTGTAAAATGTCACCGAAATCCGGTAAATCGGATTACCGAACGTTCAGCTGTTGAAAGTTCGGTAAAAAAATACCGAATACTGTAAAATTTTCTAAGTGTGTAGCAATAGCGGAGTAGCAACCCCGGGCGGTCAATCATGCTCACTATTTTTATAATTTTAGTCACTTTTTTGTGATAAACCCACCATCAGCCCTGTGTACTACAAAATCTATGTAGAATCTTATTTTAAATTGGGTTTCATTTTCGGACAGCAGAAGAAAAACAAAAATCATCATTATTTCATTAGATTATATTTCGCTCACAAGAAAATAGATCCAAGGTGAATTTAGTTAAAACATACGTTTCGTTTGCCAATAAGTAAATTATTATGTGCGTGTCAAAATCATGTAATCACTCAGTTTAAGGTAGTTGTCTTCTTTGTTTCTTAGATTAATCAATGCAATAGTTTATTATTCGATCACTGGAGGCATGTCAAACAAATCCCAAACTAGTTTTTTTTTTTCACAAACGAAATAATCTTTGTGCACTATGATACATGGCCTTTTGAACTAACAGTTTTCACTTTTTTTTGTGCTTGTGTTTATTTGCTCGCAATTGATATCTCAAGTTGCAGTTCACTCTAAAACTAGTACGGTTGTTTCATTAACTGGTTACAATCTAGGCTTATTCCTGAAAGGCGGATCACCGGCGTGGCACTGTTCCCACATCCCGTGTCGCGATTATCTACATTTATGTTCTATGAGAAGTTGTTGTCACTGCTTGTTAAACTCGGATTTTACAATAGGTGTTTGTTTATAGAAGCATTAGAATAAATGTAATGCTAGCATTTTTACGCTGGTTTATATCCACGACACCGGCACAGTTACAGTTCAGTTCAGTTCAGTTCTTATTCCAGGGTCTCCCTTTCTTAAAGAGATCGATTACTTTATTGTTTTTTTTTAATAATTTTTTACATTACACTACTAGTACAATATCGCTTAATAAGGTCACTTAACTGTTATGATAACGTTTTAAAATGCAAAAAACTATCGAAGATAGTCGGTTTTAAAGGGTTGAAAAAAAAAAGCTATATCACAAATTAAAATTAAAACTCGAAAAATGGACTGAGGAATAAGGAAATCATTTTTGTAAGAGAGTAGATTTGAATCAGTTTGCTTCTCCATAAAAGCAATTCTTAGTTAATGGGGCGAGATCGGAAATGTAACCTCTCTTGCTGAGACTTTTCCCATTGATACGCACCTCACCTCGGATTGTATCAAAGTTTATTCAAAGATGTTGAATACATTTTTTATCTACAATAATAGTACAGAATTCAGATTTTTGTTTGATAATCCATTATAATGAAATGCGTAAAAAGGACTTTAGTTCATGGTTATATATGTGTGAAAAAAAGAGAAGAAAAGCGATATACCTAATTCACACAAAAGACAAATTGTTCGTGCAAAACTTGGTGCACTCGTATTCTTCGGTTGGCGTTACTTTTACAGGTTAGTTCTAACTCTACGAAAACTCCTATCGACAGTCTTATGTTGCGCTTGAAATAAATGGTTGTAGTTCCATGTGCGTTGAAAGCGAGCTCTGTAGTTTGATAATAATAAGGCACACAGGGTGATCAATAGTGGTCGTGATTTTTGCTCTAGCACCGCTATTGGAGAATAAAATGGCGTCCGTTCGTATCTCGCGAATACGAACGGCTTGTAATCGTAATTAAATGCTTGTATCAAAGTGATCGCTGGCTCAAACTCACCGCTCCGAGTGAGTACCATCGTACGTGGAAGACTAGTTGCAGTCTTAGTAAATATCAGTGTGACTTAAACCTAGTGAAAAAGTAGATAGAAACGAAAGGCAATGGAAATCTTGTTCACTACTGCAAACCGTGGTTGGTTGCGGCAACGATGATCGCCGGAGCGGTGCCGTTATCCATATGTTTAGGTGAGATCAATTGTTGCTGCAGCTGGAGCTTAGCATGTTGACTATGGAGTTCCTTCTGCAGATTCAGGTGCTGCTGCATCTGGATGGCGTTCAGTACGGACTCGATTTTGGCCGTAGCGTGATTCGGTGGGATTTGATTCGGCTCATTGCCGCCGACAATGAAACTCATCGGGTACACTGGGTCTGACTTAGGCATGTAAGATTCATGGGTCGTCTTGAGGTGGTTCTTCATCTTGTCCGGACGGGAGAACTCCTTGTTGCACACTGGACAGGGGAATACCTTCCGTTGGGCACCCTCATGATACAGGAAGGCATGACGCTGGAAGCTGTATTTGTTTTTGAATGTCTTTTGCACGTTTTCCTTGGCACACTCCATACACTGATAGACTCCGTCGCTGATGCTGGCGTAGCGAAAGAGATTCAGACCGCGTACGGACATTTCGGTCAGGGCTTCGGCTTGATCGTCCGACGAGAGATTTTTTCTTCGTGGGCGACGTCTTGCCGGTTGTCGGCCAGATGGAGTTAGGTGACTGTGGTTACCGTTTGGTTCATCGAAGGAATCCTGCGAAGGAGTTCTGCCCTGAGACAAAGGCGTTTCCGGCGAGCCTATGTCCTGATCTTCAGGATCGCTACCGATCGCCGGTCCGCCTCCATTGCTGTCGCCATTCTCTCCCTTCTGACCGTGAAGCATTTGCATGTTTGCCAAGGAACGATGCTGCAATTGTAGATTCTGAAGGTGCTGTTGCTGCAGTTGATGTATAAGCATTTGCTGTTGTTCCTGATGTTTGTTGTTTGGCTGCGATTGTTGCTGTTGAGTTTGATCCTTGGACGGCGGATCCTGCGGTGGGTTGGTTTCTATGATGGTGCAATCGTCGGAGGCTTCTATCTTCGGTAGGATGAATTCCAGGTCGCTGTCACTGTCGTCGTCCTCGTCATCGTCTTCGGTGGCATCGTCCGCTTCCATCGGAACGGGTTCGACCGGTTGTGCAGGGGCGGTCGGCTTCGGAGGCTGCGGGATGATGGTGATCTCGGGCTTGTTCGCAAGTTCTGTGAAGGTAGATAGATGGAAGTTTTTTTTTTAGTTTAATCCTTCAATGACTCTGCATAACAAAGGCCGTGATAAGGTGATAGCGGACTCTGAACCAAAAGTGGAAAGACAGGGATATTCGTTGCGTTATCACTCTTAACCGGAATCGAAAACGGCCTACACTTATATCCTTGAGAAGGTTCTCGACTCGAAAATTGGATTTACTCTCAAACCTCGAATTATAAACCGAATTGTAAACATTTTTTTATGTAGGCTACGCCTTTGTTTTCTATATAGGGGTTCACTTTACGAGTACGAGAAATTGAGAGCGTAACTAAAAGTGGTCAGTTTTGATCGTTAATTACTGAGCCATCCTCGTTAGATTTCCAAAAAATTTGCATGAATCGATTGTAAATATATCTAACCATTTATAAAATTATTGAAAACTATTACTACTTGGTAATAAACTATTGAACGCATACTAAAAGTCTAAAAATTTAGTATCACACGAATGTGTTCTTCTGGGCGTACCTAGTCTAAGCTCATTATGCCAAAAGATCCATTGGAGGAGATGGAGCGGCTGAAGGTAAACGTTGTATTGAAGACCGTTAACACTCCAAAAGTCCATAAGCTGCAATCGATAGAACATTTTTGGTCGAACATCAAATTGAGGATCTACTTTAATAATGTCGTGGCTAAAACGGAGAAATTAAGACCAAGAAAGAGCTGCCGAAATTCATTTTTTTATCGGCCATGGATAAGGTTTCGGTCCACTATTGTACGGCCGCTCGGCAGAGCGTCGAAGCATTTTTGTAGAAACGTCAATAAACGTATTCTGTTACGAAACTTTGTTCCATTGAATAATCTGTTGTTGTTTTTTCTGCATCGCCATTGGAAATAAGTCCATTTTTTTAATGCTTACGTTATCTGAAATTTTGAAAAGTACTGGAGTTCGTTAAAATGATGTAACATACTTAAGTCTTGACACACTTTTTTGTTTTAGTTCTCAGAGATGTATCGAAAACTTCTGAAAAGTTTTTGAAAACCTTCGATGCTTAACTTTAGCTCATTTACAAAACCTTCCGTAACTTTGTTTAGTATTTAAATTTCTTTTTGAAAACTTATATAATTATCTGAAGTTTTCCCAAGTTTGACTTTTATTTAGTTAATATTTTGTCGCATTGTTGCATTGCTTTGCTTTTATTTAAGTAACATTTTATAAGTTTACTGATTTTTATGGTATATTTAAAACGAATAAACTGTTAATGTAGTTAATGAGTCCACTATCAATAGAAGGTATGGCGAAGATCAAAACTTTTCGCAAATTTTCAAAGAACAAAAATGATGACTTAACTAAAGGTCTACTTCGATATTGAAGGCGATTCAAAACAAGGTCTTGAAACATCTGAGAAGATAAACAGTTTTCGGGGATATTTTTCTATAAATATAAAATGCTTTACGTCAACAAACAAAACATGCCAACTTTATATGGAAAATAAAATCGTTTCCGAAACATTTTTATCTTACTGATAGATATCAACGTCTGTAAAAGTCTGTAACCTTATTACAATATCTGTATAATGTCTGTAATCTGTATGAGGTCTGTATGCATGATCAAATGCCTGTATAAATACAGACATGTCATGACATTGATTTATCCCAAAATAAAAATTAAAGCACTATCGAGAGTTATGCCTTCATACTTATTAATCAAGTAACTTCTAACGAGTCACCATAGCCTAGTGAGATCAACTACGGATTCAATAACAGCTCTTCCCAAAAATACAGGTTCGAACCTCATGTCAGAAACATAAAAAAAAGCTGATCAACTCCTCGTGGTTTGCGTGGTTTGTTCGTTGCAACACTTGAAGCGTCAAATTGACTGTCAAAAACTCGTGAACCCCTTGAGTTAAAGGTCAGATTACTGCTTGAAACTTGCATATGACAGTTAATTGCTTTTTAAATGCAACACGTTGCAATTAGTGAACTTGCAATTAAAAGACGTTGAAATTCACGAAATTACAATTAGGCGAATGGTCACTGTACATACTGAGTCGATATAGAAGATCTGCCAGTCAATCATGCAACCACCCGAGAGACGTTTCTTTTTTATTTATAACAAAATGTTCGTAGCACTTTTTATTGTTTTCGTACAATGAACGAGTGTTCTTTCTGTGTCAGCAATTGCTTCGTGCTTTAGACAATTACACATGTGGCATTGAATACGAAGGTAGCTTCTTGAACAGTACAAATTAATTTCGTTGCAGAAAACAACGAATAGATTTGTTAGTCCTACCTTCGATTTCGCAATAAAAACGAAATTTAATTTTCAGTGTGGGTGAGGGTCGTGGAGGAAAAGTAAATTTACAGTACAATGTTAACGAACTCAGTGGTTACCCTATTAAAAAATTACCTTAAACGAACGATATCACAAATCCTCCAACCATTTCTTTAAGTGTTAGGATGATATCCCAAATAGGTCGTTAAGAAAAATAACTATACGAAATTTATTTGGATATCCAATACAAAAATCCAACATGACTGTTAAGTGAATATTTCGACACATTACAGTACCCGCTAAATTTGGACATAATTCCTATTTAATGCGGTTCGATTTTAAAACATGAGCAAAATCGAAGGTTTTTAAAATCTTTTTTGGTTTTTTACATTCCACAACATGCCTAGAATAGGGTATTTTAGGGGTATGTGGACATTCCATTACATTCCATTTATTTTTTAATTCTGACAAGTGCAACTATTGAAAAAGAAATTTTAAAATATTATGAAATAATAATGTTTCCAAGACAACACCATTTTATTGCACCTTGAAACACGCTTCAAGAAAAACAGCCTACCTAAACTAACGAACCAACCATAGATTTAATACATCAAAATCGTCAAAAAGGCGTTGCATATTCCGACAGGCCAGCTTTCTGTCACTTTGCATAAATGTTACTTTGTGAACTTTAAGCCAGTTTGTAAAAAATAAAAATTATAAGATATTTTTGGTTTAAAAATCGAGAAAAATAGTTGAGATCTCTAAAACATATTTTTGTGCTAGTGAGAACACTCTTCATCGATATGAATGAAAAAAAAACTCTTTTTTTTTTAAATTAAATCCCCCCATTGTTTGATCTTGTTGCCAAAATCGGACGGGTGAGAGTAGAGAAGATAATCCACCCATCGTTCAGGCAGATTGTCACAAAGTTAGGGCTCGATTCCCGCTCCAGCCGGTGGAACTTGAAATGTCCCTACTCTCCTGGTGTACCGGGCGATGTATTGTCCGTTGTATAGTTAAGTGTGCAGTGTGTGCAACCACTGGGGTTGAAGACGGTGTAATTTTCTGTCTCTCTCTCTCTCTCTCTCTCTCTCTCTCTCAGAAAAAATAAGCTCACAACACCCCCCCCCCCCCCTTTTTTTTGGAATCTTGGCTACGTGGAATGCGAGTTCATTCATTCATTTTTTTGCTACCTATGATTCACGTAGATGCTAAAGAGCCACTGTTTTGAGTAACATAAGTATTGGACAAAACATATGCAACCAACCAAGTACATGAATGAAATGGTTCGGAAAATATTTTTGGTGAAACCTTATTCTACAAGAAATGCATGTAGATAACCAAACAACATAGTTCAGGTTTATTGTGTGTAAAATATACGGAAATAATACACAAATATGTTTGAAATCATCAGATAATCAAAACAAACCAGTTTTCATCTGGACAAAACAATTGCAACTTCACATACTGGTCACCAACTTCTTCTCCATTTTCAATACTTCGTTGCAAATCCCTTATTGTCGATAACAGCTTTGCACCTTTGAGGCATGGACTGGATCAGGTTGTCTGTTTTGTGGAATCGCTGCCCAAGCCTTTTGGATTTCCGCAAACATTTGATCCTTATTTCGCACACCATCACGATTGATTCTTCGGTTAATGATCTCCCACAGGTTCTCAATCGGGTTGAAATCAGGAGACTGTGGTGGCCAGTCCAATACCGAGATGTTGTTATCGTTAAAACAACTGTCATTGTTCTGTTGGAATATCCATTTTATTGGCATATTCCATTCAGCATATGGTAGCATCACGTCCTTGAGGATGTTATTATACATGAACCGATCCATAATTCCATCAATTCGGTGAATCGGACCCAAACCATTCGCAGAAAAGCATCCCCAACCATTACATTGCCTCCGCCATGCTTTACAGTCTTTTGACAGTTTCGCGAATCCAACCACTTTCCAACTGGTCGACGTACGCGGCTCATTCCACCACTTCCGATGATGTTAAACTTTGACTCATCGCTGAACAGTACGGAACGGCATTTCTGAATGCTCCAGATTACATGAGATTGAGCAAACAGGAGCCGTTTCTTCTGGTTCTTCAGCGAAATCAATGGCCGGACAACGGGAAAATAGACCAGATGCAACGGCACGTCATCTGATTGTCCGGTCCGATACGTGTAGCTCCAATTCTGTCCTGAATCTTGAAAGATGACTTGGGGGGGATCTTTCATGATGCATCTACTGGCAATCATCGAGTCGTCTCTGGAAGTCGTGGACCGTGGTCTTCCACCGCGGTGATCCGCGGCAAAATTTTCTGTACAGCGAAATTTGGCACACAGTCTCGATATGGTCGATTTATTTAAGCGGTATTTGTCACAAATTTCTTTTTGTGAAATTCCGCCCACGTAATCATCGATTATTTTCTTTCTAAGTTCCAATCCGAGGTTGTTACGAGCCATTTTTGCACTTGATTTTACGAATATGAAGATGATTTAAGTTTTTGAAGTTCTTTATGTATTTTGCACAAAACCTACCTTGGTGTTGCCGACTAACGTTGTAAACACCAGTTTTGCAATGAACCGAAACTTTTTCCGCGTGTTTATCAACGCCCTGACAGTAAAGAACATATGGGTCATTCCATATCAAGTGACCGGAGAAATGCATCGACCCTCTTCGATTGGTACTAAAATTGGCTGATATACTTGTTATAGGCTATAAATCGAAAATCCAAAGTTTTGGAGCAATCGGTGAACCCCTCGGCCCATGGGCTGCCCCCACTTTTTTGAGATTTTTGAAAAGTCTATATTTTGTTTTTTGAATATCTCGATGACTATAAGAGCTACGAACAATATCAGGTACTTTTTTTTAAAGGAAATTAAATTTCCTATCAAATGAAGATTTTTAATAATTTTTACAGTGTTGCCAACATTGTTATTTTTACAGTTGAAGTCTTAAACTGCGTTTTTCTTAAAATGCCCCCACTTTTTTTTTCAATTTTGATGGCATCAATGTGTTCAGCAGACTTTTTTTACATAAGAAACACTTATCGAGGAAAAACAATTTGCTCCGTCATGGAGATATTCACTTTTAAAGATTTCATGTTTTATATTCAATGAATTAAAATTTAAAAATAGTGTAAATATATTCAAAGTGTTCTCTGAAAATGGGTCTAATAACAATGACAATAGGTAATTGTGCTAGCAATTAGGTATAGCCAGATCCCAATTTGGATTCCGCAGCCGCATACCAGTGGAAACAGACAGTTAGAGAAAAATCTTCAGTGTTGCCATCTTACGTTTTTTTTGTGATTAGTTTTCAAAACAGATATTCATGATTAATATTCATTTTTTTGTCAATCGAATCATCAAGCTATAAATCTATCTATCTTTCTGAAAAAATAAAAATGAAATGGAACGGCATGTCACGATTTAACTGAAGAACAGGTTGACAGATTCCCATGTTTTTTTTTAAATCTGTTCTTCTTTGGCTGCGTCGGGTTAAAAAAAAACTTACGAACTTTCGGTACGAGGTTTGCCGGGTCAGCTAGTTACAAATAAAAGTGCAATTTTATATTTCACAACTACTAAACAAATTCCACTTAAAATAAAATATTTATCAAAACTTATTTTCTGCTACGTTTTGCCTTAGCAGTACGTGTTGAATTTTTACGGTTTTTCGAAATAAGTTTGAAATTGGTACCCGTTTCTGAGCTCGAAATACTCTTCACTGACTGCCAAATGTTCCTTTTGCTTCTTGCACTGCTATGATGCCACAAACTTCACATTCAAGTTGCAATTACAGCGTTCCCAATCATACAACTCTTGTTTTGTAAGTATGGAGTTTGTATGGTAGTTCCTTGAAGACTAGCTCTCGTCGCCAATCTTTTTAGAGTTCCACCTAATCCATCGCTTGGACCTTTACCGTGTGCCGTTGCAAAAAAGTGCCATTCAGCTGGAACGCCAAAGTCTTCTCGATGGTACAGCAAATTCAAGATGTTAAACCTGTTTTGGAGCGTAGATTTTGACCAGACCCCCCCTACCCCCATCTGAGTCTACGTAGTTTATGGACGGGCCCTAAAGGGGCTATCCATCAATTACGTTACGCCAAAAAAACGATATTTTAGATCCCTCCCGCTCTTTTGTCGCGTGTTTTTTCATGAACTTCCACAAACATTTCTAAGTATCGTCACGTTTTTCAAAACCTCCCTTCCCCCTTTAGCGTAAAATAATCTATGTACGTTCCCAAAGACAAACTACACAAAGAATTAGAGGGTGGAATGGTGTTGGGGGTGGTGGTGTTTGAGGGCTTGTACATTTAAAAGTAATAAAGTGAGAAATTAATTTGTTCAATCAAGTATGACGTAATTTTTGGTGCTTTCATTTACTCACAAAACGAAGAGAAAGGAAGAGGGTATCAAGTAAATTATTTCACAAAAGTCAATGCTTTCAATAGAAATTCCGCAGTCGAAGAGATTTTAATCAATTCCACCCATTAATATAGGTAAGTGTACATATCGAAGGAAAACAACCGAACTGTTTCTCTTATTTTATTTTATTTTAATGCAACATTTTAACAATATTTCATAAAAAATGTTCATTCAACTGATGATTATTACATATCATCCATTGTTAACTGTTTTGTTAGTAATTAAAATAAGGTTTCAGAAACCATTTCATGTGTATCACATCTTAAAATTCAACAGTGATACCTGATCAACGAATTATTTAAAAAAAATATCACTGCAATATAGTCAACATTTAAAAACAAAGTTCGAATTCATTTAACGAAACAAATGTTAAAAAGTTAGAACGACGCGTCTTGTGGTACATTCAAAACCATTCATTTACGCGGTTTCTTCGTCTTCCTTCTTTTCTCGTCCTCAATCTTCTGCAGTTTATCTACGGCTTCCGGTGATGTGATGACCTCGGCTCCCGTGCAGACTCGTCGTCTTCTAGTCTTCCCAACAAACATCGGTATTGAATTAGAGCTTGTTCAAACAAATTTGGAGAAGTTATTCAGCTATTCTAGAAGAAAAAACAAGAGGATTCCCCAATTCTGCTTGAACAAGCTCTAATTCAACACCGATGTTTGTTGGGTTACCTCCCCCGGATGCCTGTTTCACGTGCTCCAGCAACATGACTTCAAACGAGATTTCAGCACTGGTACTCTGCTGAGCACCGTCATCCTGATTGGTGATGCTGGGGACTGGATCAATTGGAGCCCTTGATGAAGTTGCTTCATTGGAATTCGATTCGATTATGTCTGGGGTCGCTGGGCATTGCTTAGCCTTCTTGAAGCGTTCCAAAGCATAGTCTCCGGCTCAAAGATAGTCTCCGGTACCACATCGTTATCAAAAGGATAAATTCCACCCTTTCGGAATCCACCTTTGATCACCTGTGAATCCATTTCTTTTCAGATTTTGGAAATTATTGTCGAGAACACCTGTTTGGGCATCTTCACTCCATAGTTTCTGCGCTGCCATTTAATAACATCGCTGTCGTACTCCTGTTTGAGTGGCTTAAAAACAGCCAAATCCATCGACTGCAGCAGATGGCTGGTATGCGGAGGAAGTTTCATAATAACGACGTTTTCTTTCACGGCCAACTCAATTAGTTTCAGAGAAACATGAGAGAAATGTCCATCATAAATCAAAACAGCCGGACGCTATTTCCCGATTGCAGTCAAAAAACTCCGTTGGAAGTGATTCAAGAAGGTTTCACTATACATCCACCCATTTTCAGTGGCAGCGTACGTCATACCGAGGAACTCTTTACCTTTCTTAGCGAGCCAACTGTCCCAAATACTTTTGCCCTTGAAAATGATGGGAGGAGGAAGCTTACCTCCTAATGCACTTCCGCTCATGAGTACCGTAAAATTCTCCCTCCCGGGGCCCGCGGTCACTCGGTGCGCAGCTTTTTCCTTTTCGCCGACCACTTTAATGCGGCTCGGATCCAAACAGAAACTCGTTTCGTCAACGTTGTATGCGTTCTGTGCGTGTTTCTATTTGCCCCAAGGTGGAAAAAATGCGGGGCAAGGTGAAACGGAAATTAAGCGTGAAAAAATGGTTTCTTCGCATATTTTTCACACTCACTACATTAAATCAATACTAAATAGTTACCTGAAGGACAAATATCCAATTGAAATCAAATGCAACAATGTTTTTTGAGCGATTTAAGTTTTGCAAGAAAATGTTCGATTTAATTTCGCGGGTGACGAAAAATAAACAAAGCCGCGGAGTGCGTTTAGGGGTTCAAAATAGCGAGTTATGACAGTCAAGAGGTGCGTTTAGTAGAAGTCTCTGCTACAAAAAAAAATTAGGTCCATTGCACTTTAATATTAAAAGTTATCGCTTCCGTTTCAACTTACCCCGAATTTCAACCCGCCCCGCGGTACCTTATAGCGTACAAGTGAAAAATTCGACGTTTAACTCTTTAGTTGCCTTCTTCGAAGTGAGTTGGATATTTTTTGATAAACCTTGAACCAAAACAAACAAAACGTGTGTTCATTCAACTTTATTGCTCTACCTCTGATAGTTTAATTCATAGATTTATGCATTGTTCATAAGAAATAATTATACCGTACAAATCTGATTGATTTGATTTTTCTCTTCAGCTTATCCCAAGGGGCTAGTCACTCTGCCACGTTGTGTTTGTGTTTCAGTGTGTCGGAAGGTGTTTCTGTGTTTCAACTTATCTGTCAATACTACAATCGAAAACTTATGCTTATTGGCAACCATGGACCTTTTGGTGGTGAATTCACGCACACTTATGCATCATTCAAATCACACGAGTGCAAGTGAGAGGGAGACAAAACAGTGAGAAAACAAACAATCGATTCGTGTACGTGGTGCCAGATAGGAATTTGTCTTTCATGTGGTGGCGAGTGTGTTTGAAGTGTGGCGGATTGTGTTTTTAGGGTGGTAACACAAGGTGGCCGAGTGACTTATCCCCCGTCCACAGTGAACTTCTTCTCGTCCAAAAAGATGACAGATTTCCACTCATCTAGCCAAAACGCGTGTCGCTCAGCGAATTCGAACCTTGCAGCCTTATGTCTAGGAAGAAGCTTTGGTGTTTTCACTATTTGTTGATATTGGATGTTGGGATTTTCCTTCAGAACTTGCAGAATCCTCCTTTTGGTCAACGGGAGAGACATTTCAGACTTGATTTGACCTGCACTCAATTTTTTTTTTGACGGCCAATTGCCATACTTCCCGTTTTCCTCTGGCAGACAGCGTAGATGGCCGACCGCTACGTTTGTTTGTATCAGACTTTTTCGGATCTTTGAGAAAGTTGACGAATGTACTCTTATTCCGGTTGACCTTCTGAGCAATTTGACGAATAGAGAGTCCAGATTCTCTGTAAGTCGTAATTTTTGTCCGTTGTTCAGACGACAATTCTTTTCCCCTCGGCATTTTTACGAAAAAGCCTAGGAAATATATTTAAAATCACAAAAACAATATGCTAGAATCACGGTTAGATATCTATCTTCTGATACCATTCGATGAATAATTTACTTACAATCACAAATCCAGGTGTATGAGATCGATGTACGCTATATTTGTTTCCTACTGGGATGAGAACTTGAAAAATTCTAAGTCAAACTGCTGCTTGTGTGAGCGCGTAAACAAAAAAAATTCCGGTGCCCCCAGCTGGCGGATACACTGTCAAACGAAATACCTCAATTCCGGAGAACTTTGCGAAATGGGCGAATCTGCTTTTGTAAACAAACATTTGAATCTACGTTTTGAAGCGAATAGAAGCTCAATTTGAAAAATGTATACCACAGTTGGCTAGAAGAAGTTTTCTTTTACCCAATTGCGGTGTTAGTTTAAGAAACTGAGCTTTTATTCGTGAGAAATCGTCGATTTAAATGTTTGTTTACAAAAGCAGATTCGCCCATTTCGCAAATTTCTCCGGAATTGAGCATTGAAAACAATCCTGCAAAATTACGAATCAAATCTAGCTTTATGTGTACGGTATAATTATTTCGCACACTGTAGAACACTCAATGTTATAACTAACGACTGACCAACTAAACAGAGTTAATTTTGATCTCACACGATATTTATAAACAAACTTGTAAATTATCACCGTAGGTCATGAAAAATTGTTATAAATTGAAAATTGAAGCGGTGCTTTTCTGTTAGATCTGCCTTGATAAGGTATTACAGACTATATCAGAGTGGTTGAATAAACAAATTTTGAAAATATGAAATCTTTAAAAATCAATATCTCCATGATGGAGCAAATTGTTTTTTTTTTTCGATAAGGGTTTCTTATGTAAAAAAGTCTGCTGAACTCATTGATGCCATCAAAATTGAAAAACAAGTGGGAGCATTTTGAGAAAAACGTAGTTTAAGACTTCAATTGTAAAAAAATGTTGGCAACACTGATTTTTTTTTAAATCTTCATTTGATAGTAAATCTAATTTTATTTTAGAAAAGTATCTGACATTGTTTGTTACTCTTATCGTCATCGAGATATTCGAAAAACAAAATATAGACTTTTCAAAAATCTCAAAAGAATGGGGGCAGCCCATGGGCCGAGGGGTTCACCGATTGGTGTTAAACTTTGGATTTTTCATTAATAACCTAGAACAAGTATGTCAGCCAATTTTGGTTCGAATCGAAGAGGGTCGATGCATTTCTCCGGTCACTTGATATGGAATGACCCATATTCCGGTTATTTTCGGAAGAATACATTTCTTCTCCATGATGCCGATGTAAACGAAGGCGTTCCAGAAACTATCAATTGCACTGCAGTTTCGGTACAATGCTCATCTGATGCCCGTCTTGCACATTGGTATCTATTTTAGGAAGTATCTTGATTGGATCTCTGCGATGTCTTGAATTAAAGAGAGTTTGGTTTTGCTTCTGCTTTATTTGACGATCACTTATAAACTAACTTTTCTACTCGCAGCACAGGATAACGTTTGCTGCGATTGCTGTTAATTATCTGAACAACCGTTGTTAGGCTCCAACACCTGAGTTGCTACACGACAACTGTGGTATAGATGTTGATACACCACAACTACTCCCCCTCTTAGTAACGTGGTTGTCGTACAACTCGACTCGATCTGGTCACGTATGTTCCGTCCGCCTGTCGTTGACCAACTCGGGGCAATTCTTCAACTTCTTCAGCAAAATCATCACCGTAAATTGAGTCGTCGCCTGAGTCGTCTGCATCTTGGACTGCATTCTCTTCGCTTCTAACAGCAGGGACTGCATTCTCATCTTCGCTCCTAGCAGCAGTTGAAGTACAGGTACGATCGTTGTCGAAATCGTCGTAGTGATATTTCAGCAGTTGATGGCTCCTTCGTTTGATGTGTCCTAAGCCTTCAACATTGCACTCGTACAACACCGCACCATGTTTCTTCATCACCGTTGCTCGCATCCTGGCTGGCTTCTTAGGATCACGATAATCTCTGGCATAAACGATTTCACCAACTCTGAATGCTACAGCTCTAGTCTGTTATCGATCTTCATTTGCTTCACACTGTCTTCTTACAGGATCCGCATTCAAGGCATCGAATCTTATCCGCATCTCCTTTCCAAACATCAGCTTGAAAGGTCTTTCGTTCGTCGTGGAATGTTTCGTAGCACGATACATTTCAAGGAAAGACCACAAGTTTTGAAGAACGGTCTTCCTTTGATTTTCCGAATCCGCAGATAGCTTCGATAACGCCGCCTTAATTGTTTTTACCGCATTTTCTGCGGCCCCGTTGGAACACGGGCTATACGGTGCCGTTCGTAAATGTCTGATTCCTATGTCCAGACAGAACTTCTTGAACTCGTCCGAGGAAAACGCCGTACCGTTGTCGGAGACCAGGGTAGAAATGGAACCAAAATGAGATGTGTATTCACACAGCTTTTCAATTGTCTCCTTCGATGTCAAAGTTCGCACTGGGAAAATCTCGATCCATTTGCTGAAACTGTCCACCGTCACAAGATAATCGGCACCTCTGAACTTGAAATGGTCGATATGAACATGATCGCCAGGCGAATTGGTAAGTCTCCACGGGGATATTGGATCGGTTCTCTCAGGTCGCAACTGGATACAAGTTTCGCATCTTCTTCCGAGCTCTTCAATTTCCTTGTCCATAGACGGCCACCAAAAATATGACCGAGCTAGGCTCTTCGTCTTAACGATTCCCTGGTGTACCGAATGCAGCTCTGCCAGGATGATCTTCCGTTACTTGACTGGAACAACGATGCGATACCCCCCTTCTCGTTTGGAATAAAACTTCTTGAGCTCTTCCTCCAGGATGTTTGATGGCCAGCCAGATTTCAAAAATTCCACAACATGGCTTATAATCTTGTCACGCCGACTTTCGACTACCAATTGTTTCCGCTCCACCAAAGAACGTGTCTCCAACTCCAAGAAATTCAAGAAACTTGCCGGGTCCTTCTCAGCAAAATCACGGTCGGCTCCATCTTCATCTTCGATGTCGTTTGACGGAAAACGGGAAAGAAAATCTGCTGGGATATTATCCACTCCTTTCACATGCTGGATCTCGTAGTTAAAACTAGTCAAAAATACAGCCCAACGTTGAAGACATCTCGCAGCTGTTTCTGGAACACCTTTTGTGCTGAACAAACCAATTAACGGCTTGTGATCGGTCATGAGAATGAAATGACGTCCAGCCAAGTAACTGTAGAACTTGTTGACTCCGTAGTATATGGCCAACGCCTCCCGATCTATCGTTGAATAATTATTCTCGTGCTTCTTATAGACTCTTGATGCAAACGAAATTGGTCGTTCACTTTTATCGGGAAAAACATGTGTAATAACTGCTCCGATTCCAGCATTCGACGCATCACAGTACAGCTTGATTGGAAGATCCCGATCGTAATGCGCCAACACTGAATCTCCCGCGATGAGCTTCTTCGTATTCTCGAACGCCAACAGTCGCTTCTTGGTCCACGAAAACTCGACGCCATCCTTGAGTAGGTCGTACAGCGGTTGCAGGTTGTGTGCCAAATTGGGACAAAATTTGGCGTAGTAATTAACAAGTCCCACAAAAGATCGGACCTCCTTGGTGTTCGATGGTTTCTGCACCTCGAAAATGGCCTTCGCTTTACCTGGATCCTTGTGCAAACCATCCTTGTCGATGCAATGACCGAGGAATTGCACTTCTTCCTTGAAAAATTCGCACTTCTGTTTATTCAGCAGCAGTCCGGCATCTTCTAAACGCTACAAGACTTGGTCCAGGTTCTTCAAATGTTCCTCTGTGGTAGATCCGGTCACCATCACGTCATCAAGATAAATAACCGTTCCACGGCAACCTTGCATCACCCTCTCCAAAGTAGCTTGAAATACAGAACAGGCAGTCTTCGTGCCAAATGGTAAACGATCCATCAGGAACACTCCTCGATGCGTGCTCCACGCCAAAAGCTTCCGTATATCTTCCTCGACCTTCAACTGGTAATAAGCATTTTTCAGGTCTAACTTCGAAAAGTGTTTGCCTCCTTGTAATGCCGCAAAAATATCGTCGATGATAGGCAATGGATGATGGTCGTCCTTCAAAAACGGATTGACTGTAACTCGATAGTCAGAACAGAGTCGAATCGATGAATCCTTCTTCAGGACGGGTACTAACGGTGTTCCCCATTCCACAGCCGCCGTGGATGCTTTGATGATAATTCCAGTCTGCTCCAAACGATCCAATTCAAGTTCCACCTTCTCCTTGAAGGCTAAGGGCACTTTCCTGGGCTTGAAAAATTTCGGCACCGCTTCTTCAACCAATGGCAGATGCACTTTCGTGTTCTTCAAACAGCCCAGTTCTCCGTTGAAAACAGCTTCATGCTTGTTCAAAATCGTCTCGAGCTTCTTCGTGTGGTCTTCTGTTACAGCTAACGTACAAAAGTCAATCTTCAAACCCCAGCTGGACATGGTCTGTCGTCCCAGCAATGGATGTCGGTCACCATCAAAAACGAAAATTTCCTCCTTGGAAACGTGATGCTTGTACTTCATCTGGGCAAAGAACTTTCCGACCGCACGAAAACCGCTGCCGTTGTAGCACACGAACTCTTCTCGGACGTCAGTGTTCAATTTCGCATCGGGAAACAGCTTCAGAAACAATCCCTTCGATATGGCGTTGACTGGACTTCCGGTATCCATTTCAAAATCAATCGGCTTCCGGTTGACAAAAATTTCCAGCAGAACGGGTGGAAGGAAATCTACCTTATTCAAACGCAGATGATTCACCTTCGGATTCCTCTTCTTTCCGTCCGAACTCTTTATTGATGATGAATCTTTCGAGGGGCACACCTTGGCTAAATGCCCCTTCTATCCGCAAATCTTGCAGATGTAGGTCTTGAACTGACACTTAAAGGGCGAACACGAAATTATTGCGACACCGAAAATGTCATGCCAATTTTCTTATAATGTTTAGAATCAAACCAAAATTTTAGGGTAGTTTTATACATATATTTACTTCAAAAATCAAAAGAAAAGTTAATCGATGGAGCCTTGAGTGTAAAATTGAACGCATTTTCGCTTGATGCCCTCCATCAAAGTCTTTACAGTGTCATCCGGTACCAGTTTCTCAGTTTTTTTTCCATTTTCTTAACATGTCCTTCTCGTCTTTGACTGTCTTCTTGCTCTTCCGAAGTTCCCGCTTCATCATTGCCCAGTACTGCTCCACCGGGCGCAGCTCCGGACAGTTTGGCGGATTCATGTCCTTTGGAACAAAATGGACAGAATTGGCCTCATACCACTCCAGGACACTTTTAGAATAGTGGCATGATGCCAAATCTGGCCAAAATAGCGGAGCTTTGTCGTGCTGCTGCAAGAACGGCAAAAGGCGCTTCTCGAGGCACTCAGATTTGCAGATCTCGCCATTTACTGTGCCCTTTGTCACGAAAGGCTCACTCCTCAGTCCGCAAGAGCAGATGGCCTGCCAAATGAGCTATTTGGAGGCGAACTTCGACATTTTCTTCTTCTTAAATTTGTCGTCCACATAGAACTTGCTCTTGCCGGTGAAAAACTCCAACCCCGGAATTTGCTTAAAATCGGCTTTTATATACGTTTCGTCGTCCATCACACAGCAGCCATATTTTGTCAGCATCTTCTCGTAGAGCTTCCGTGCCCGAGTTTTAGCCGTCGATTGTTGCCGCTCATCGCGGTTTGGGAAGTTCTGTACCTTGTATGTATGTAGTCCAGCTCTCTTCTTTGCATTCTGGACGTAGCTCTGCGACATGCCGATCTTTTTAGCCAAATCACGGCTTGAGACGTTGGGATTTGCTTTAATCATCCGCTTCACCTTTCCCTCCGTCTTTTTGTTCTCCGGTCCCGGTTTTCTTCCAGCTCCTTTGCCGTGGTCCAACGTCAACCGTTCCTGGAACCGCTTCAACACTTTGGAGACGGTTGAATGGTGAATGTTCAACATTTTTCCCAACTGCCGGTGCGACAGGTCAGGAAATTCCAAGTGTTTGGAAAGAATTTGTTCTCTTGACTCGCGTTGGTTCACCTCCATTTTCGTTGAATCGAAAAATACGACTTCGAGTTTGACAGCATGTAGACAATACACATCAATGAGAAAGTGTGCAAAATTTGGTTGAGTCTTACCCAATGGTAAAAAAGTTATGCCCTGTTGAATGTGTCGCAATAATTTCGTGTTCGCCCTTTTCGGAAGTCGTGGTCACCTTTTCCGCAAGCAAAGCACTTGAAATCTTCTTTCTTCTTCTTCTCGTTTCCCGGCTGAATTCGATAAACCTCCAGCATTCCACGTTGAAAAAGAGTGGATTCTTTTTTCATCGCCAGCTTCACAAGATCGTCGAACGTTGCTGTGGCTTCTTCTTCAGATATACGTTCGAAAATGGGGTTTCGGCGTAATCCAACGACGAACATATTCTTGATGAACTCGTTCAAATTAGCTCCGAATTCGCAATTGATCGCTAGCTTCTTCAACCGGGTGGTCCATTCAACAATCGTTTCACTGTCGCCTTGACGTGCTTCGAAAAATCTGCACCGCTCTCGAAAGACCACCACCGTAGGGGTAAACCGCTGACGTAACAGTTCGCAGAGCTGGGCAAAAGTCTTCTTCTCTGGTTTGTCCGGGAAACACAGATTCTTGATTGTTTGATATACTTCCATAGAAACGGACGAAAGAGGAACGCAGCTTGTCTCTCACCGTCCTCTTCGCCGTTGAGTTCGTAGGCCACGAAAAATCTTCAAGCCGTTCCTGGTAAAGCAGCCAGGAATCTCCGTCGTTGAACTCCGGTGGCTTCACGTTCATGGCGGAATCTTTTACGTTTTTTAGCTCCTCGTCGCCAAACTGTGATGTCTTGAATTAAAGAGAGTTTGGTTTTGCTTCTGCTTTATTTGACGATCACTCATAAACTAACTTTTCTACTCGCAGCACAGGATAACGTTTGCTGCGATTTCTGTTAATTATCTGAACAACCGTTGTTAGGCTCCAACACCTGAGTTGCTACACGACAACTGTGGTATAGATGTTGATACAGCACAGATCTCCTTCCAGAAACTAAAGAATATTATCGTTTTTTGATATGCAACCCACAGCAAGCAACCCATTTTTTGCAATGCTCCTATGTTCAGCTCCACGCTGCCAACACTCAAACCTCAACTCATTTGTAATTTCACCTTTCCCGTCACCCGTTCCAGTGGACATACCGAAGGACGAGGTTATCAGCATTTCCTACGCACAACCGCTGCAAGCAACCATTCAACGACGCTATGTCATCCAGCAGGCAAAGTGTTTCGATTGTTGCTGTGACCGCTGCCGGGATCCTACCGAATTCCAAACATATGCCGGATCCATCATTTGTCCCCGATGTGCTAAAGCAAAGGTAACAACGCTCAGCGTAATTGAATGCTATTAATTAAACATCTATTACCAGGTTGTGGCCTCAGACCCATTAGATCACCGTTCCGAATGGAAGTGCGAGAGTAGGAAATGTTCCTACCGGGAGTCGGCTCTGGACGTCATCCGCCGAAATGAGCATCTTCAGGCGACGATAATGGCACTGGCCAGGAGGAATTCTCCCTGTGAGGAGTACGAGCACTTTCTCACAACGCACCAAACGACACTACACCGGTGGAATACCAATGTCTTACAGGTGAAGTACGCCCTTACGCAACTGTACGGCCGAGGTGGAAATGAAAAGGATAAAAGTAAGTCCTGGGACTAGAGATGGGTGGGTTGAACGAATTTGATTAGAAGTAAATTTACTATTTCGCTTGAGAATAAGCAGAAACGTAATTGTGGGCACGAGTTGCTTTCAGTTGAAGAGACGGCGAAACGTTTTGCCTCAAAGAGTAAAAAGATTCAACCCACCCTCACTGTTTCAATACTTCCAAAACAACCCCCAATTTGAGAATCAGCACCACAAACGTGATACAACTCTACAATAAGAGCCCGTATCCAAGTTTTCCATTCATTCATCAGTTCAGCCTTCTAACATTTCAGTACCGCCAACGGAAGCGGAGCTCGAACGGAAGGCAGAACTCTGCCAGGACCTGCTGGAGGTGGCAGATTGCCTCGAACCGGGGTTGAGCCTTTTTCGGGAAAAGCTGCTGCTTGAATTGCGGGCTGCATTGCTAATTCTACTGAACCTGACTCATTTGGATTCCCAACACGTGGCTGTACAACCGTCATCGACGTCAATGAAGCAAGAACCGACAGCTAACAAACATCGCCGAGGCCGTCGAAGCAATTCGTCCGGGGTGGGTACCTATATTAAATCGTTTGATAAATGATCAATGTTTTTTTTTTCAAGCTCTCCAAGAAACGGATAATGAGTTTTTCGTTTTCCTCCCGCAGGCTAATGCCGGAAAATCGATGGCGCAATTACTGGAAACTGTCGTACGAGAGCTTTCGCAGATGGGGAAGTTGAATCCCACCATGAGGAGCAAAAATGTCAAACCTCCCGAGGACGTTTGAAATATTAGGACAACCGAGAGAGAGAGAGAGATACAATCATATTAATACTCAATTTATACAGATTTGTATTCTAGTTGGTTTTGAACCGTTCCGGCCCCTTGTCCATTGCTTTATGGATGAACTGAACTGAGCAGGGTGCTTCTTAAGAAACAAAGTTTATCCGACGAGGGGCGACAGTGCAAATATAGAAACTTTGGAAACAGTATGAACAAGTGAATTGCAGAAGTTGAAAGGGGAGTGGGGGTGGGGGGGGGGTTGGGATTTCCACCCGCAGATGTAAACTAAACAGGGTGAAGTAATTTTTGGATTCGACCTGTGACTCGCTGGAAAGCTCCATCGAGTAATGGGGGCTTTGAAATGGAAAGATTTCTATCTCGATGAATGGGTCGCTTCCGGTCGCTGATGGAGGATGTTCTTTTGTGTTTGGTCGGGATATTTAGGTGGTCTAAAGAGAACCAGAGGGAATATTTGTTATAAGGGTCTATTGATGTTGAATTAGCGGCAGTAGTATTTCTGAACGTATTTGTCGATGATTATCTTCAAGTGGAAAAAGATCCCCCATTCATCTAAGATTGTATTTTAAATTCAAGTATTCGAAAAAGAAGTCTCTGGTTCATACAAACGAGGGAAAGTCAAATCTTTTACTAATGTTATTTTCTATTGACAAATCATTTATGTGGAGGAGGGTTATGATTACGTCGGAAGAGTTATTCTGCCCAACCCTTAAATAATGGATTGGGGGTGTAAGGAACCAAAATAAAAAAAAAAAAAAAAACCCCCAAAAAAAAAAAAAAAATGAGATGGATCGTAGCGTGCGGTGCTTGAAGGAATACGTGAAAATGTTTCTCTTGTCAGTTTTGCTCTGTTTTATTACTTTTTTATCGGAGGTTTTCACAAGTAAATTTGTGCAATTTGAGAACTTCAAAAGACAAATCAAGAGTCGTTATCCACTCTGGTATTAGATAAAAAGTGATTGAATTTGAGCTCCAAAATTTAGCCTCCAACCTCTTCGACGAGGACGGCGCCTGAATAGACAGGAACATAATAGCTCCGGCACTAAAGAAAAGGGATAACGGATGTATCATTGGACTTTTCAGAAGTGTATATTTTGTTTAGCTGCTTCAAAAGTAAAAAATAACAAAAACGTAATTTGGAAGCGGAGCAACGCTAATTGGAGAAATACCGAAGCTCGGACAGGGAAAATTTCATTGACACCATCGCCCATTGGATAATTATTCATACTTGACCAGAGCTGATTACGACAGTGCCTGCCGCTGTGTGTTAAACAATCCCTTTCTCTGGTGCGTGGAATGTACTAGGATTTTATTCCGTAAGTAAGGACTTCCGGGTCCATACTTCTGAAGGTGAGTTGCCAGGTAGCTGCTGGAAGAAACAGTTTTTATTTGTAATTTCCGATCATGCCTCACTATATTTATATAACATCTATGATATTGTGAATCACTAAATACGCGTCAATCAAGCATTGCACATACGCTTGATTGAAAGTTTCAGTATGTCACTACTGGAGCGGGGCTTATTGTGTACGAAGATAGCTTCGGAATGCTTGAGTTCTTGAAATGGGCTATTGGAGTCGCGGTAGAGCTGTCACTTTCTAATCCCCGGATTTAAGCTTTTTGCAACTGTAAACAGCAAATATGAAACAGTTGCAGGAAGATTCTATCCATAATACCGCTGCCAGACAGTGGGAATTAGATTGTAAACACACACACACACAC
>JAHHFK020004110.1:0-16586 GCA_024533555.2 Aedes koreicus | reverse complement strand
ACCCAAAACGAAAACATTCATGGGGACTGCCCGGGCATGCTTCAACATCGTCGCCTAGGCCGAATATTCACGATGCCAAGGTTATGCTGTGTATTTGGTGGGACCAAGTTGGTGTTATTTATTATGAGCTGTTGAAACCAAACGAAACCATTACCGGGGAACGGTATCGAACTCAATTGATGCGATTGAGCCGAGCACTGTACGAAAAACGGCCACAATACGGGCACAGACACGAAAAAGTGATTCTTCGGCATGACAACGCTCGACCTCACGTTGCGAAACCCGTGAAAACCTACTTGGAAACGCTCAAATGGGAAGTCCTACCCCACCCGCCATATTCTCCTGATATAGCACCGTCCGATTATTACTTGTTCCGTTCGATGGCACATGGTCTCACTGGTCAGCAATTCCACTCATATGATGACATCTCAAAATGGCTTGATTCTTGGATAGCATCAAAAGACGAACAGTTCTATCGAAATGGTATTCACGTTCTACCAGAAAGATGGGAAAAAGTCGTAGCTAGTGATGGGCAATACTTTGAATAATTCGTTTGTAACCTTTGTTTTCAAAATAAAGTTCCTTTTTCACAAAAAAACAGCGAGAACTTAGTTGCGCACCTAATACTTCCGGGCAGTTGCTTGCCCCCTTACGCAGCTGCATTCCGGCCGAGTTAAAGAGTTGCTCCCGAGGAGATATCATCGACATAAAAATCCTCGTTGGTTGCCTTCGCTGCGAGCGGATAACGTCCTTGTTCATCCTGCGCAAGCTTCTTCAGGACTCGAGTAGCAAGATACGGGGCTGAAGCGATGCCATAGGTAATGGTCTTCAACTTGTAGATACGGATCGGTTCGGATAGTGAAAGACGCCAGAATATTAAACGAAATCGGCAGTCGTCGGGAAACAAAACA
Organism: Aedes koreicus; assembly: GCA_024533555.2. Lineage (NCBI taxonomy): Eukaryota > Metazoa > Arthropoda > Insecta > Diptera > Culicidae > Aedes > Aedes koreicus. Next base: position 15,675 of record JAHHFK020004110.1, on the reverse strand, counting down.
ATTTGTCGATACATTTTGGCAACATCTGAGATAAACATGATCGGATGAAGACGGGATCGCATGGTAATTGATCGTAGCTCTTCTTGAATGGTTGGACCTTCTAGCATCGCATCATTCAAGGAAATTCCGGTTGAGCTTTTCCGAGCCCGAAAACACCGCCCTTGGTTGTACTGCTTTCTTCGCGCAAGACTGCGTGATGTTGGAGGAAGTACGCAGGCCCTGACGCTACTTCTGCATCATCGATTTGTTCCATATGACCCAGTTCCTCGTACTCGTGCATAAATTTTCTATATTCGGTGGCTAGGTTCGGATCGCGCCCAAGGCGACTTTCGATTAGGCGGAAACGATGGAGAGCGGTACGTCTATTGTCACCCAACTTATCCATAACACCCCCCCCCCCCCCCCCCCCCCCCCTGAACGGTACTCGAACCATGTAGCGTCCGTCCTCGCAGCGAACAGTAGATTTCTTGAAGAATGTTTCACAGTAGATCTCCGATGCAGAATAGGCTATCGTAGAATCGTCCTCGATGGTTCAAAACCGCTCCATGTCACGATGAAGGTCGACAGTGGTAGCAACGTGGCAGCAATGGCGGATCTTGGATGTTCTTCAGGAGTTTTACCGCTGATAATCCAACCAAAAACCGAATTTACCAGACACGGAAGCGATTCACCTAATGTGATTCGACCAGGTACATCAAAGTGATCGAAAAATTCCTCGGCTCCAAGCACAACATCGATAGCTCCGGATTGGTAGAAGGACGGATCAGCTAATTGAATACCAGTGGGAAGCGACCAAGTCGACGCATCGACGGAGATTGATGGTAGATCGATAGTGACCCTTGGCAAATCGAAAGCATCGATGGTGGTGGAGTATTTGGAAATCTGAGACTTGATTATCGAACGAAACTTGCAGCGAACCTCAGTAGATGCTTAACCAATCCCTGCGACCAATCCCTGCGTTGCAAAACAGCACTCACTGCCAGAATCGAGCAATGCTCGTACTGGATGCTCGTTTCCACAATCGTCCACCAAGATGATGATCACTGTAGCTAACAGTACCCTGCTTCTGAGGCCGTTTTGAGTTATGCAGCTGGAAATGTCTGTATGTGCTGTAGGTGTGGATGATACTGGTCGGCTACAACTGCCCGCTTGGCTGGAAGCATTGGATTGATCGACACGAAGCACAGCTGCGTATAATGGCGCCCTCGGCAATGTCTGCAGTTACTCTTGGAAGGACAATCTCTCGCCATGTGACCTCGACGTAAACAGTTTCGACAGAGTTGGTTACGTCGAACTATTTGCTCCTTGTCATCCACAGTCATATTCGAAAATTCGCCGCACTGGTACAAGGAATGTTGGCTGGAACAGGCTGGGCATTTGCGCGACCCTTGCTGTACGGCGTCATGATTTTCTGCACGTGATGGATTGGGTTTCTTGATAATAACTGGCATCTCCGATGGCTTGGTGTTGACCGTTTCTAGCACGTTAACTCGACGTTGTAGAAACTCGATCAATTGGTGGAATTTCGCTGCATCGTTTGTTTCTGCGTATTCTTCCCACGGCCGCCTCGTGATTGAATCCAATCGCGTACTTAACAGATGAATTAATAGAACATCCCAGTGCTCGGTATTTTCACCCAATTGTTTGAGAATCTTTACATTAGTTTGAAATTGGTCGATTAGTGAATGAACAGAAATTCAACAGGGACTGAACATATGTTCGCTTCAAACGTCGAGGGTTTTGGTAGTGACTTAGTTTTCAAATTCCATGCAACGGAGTACTGTGCATTGCTAATCGGGATCGTTTGGATTAGTTTGAGTGCTTCACCAGCAAAAGAGATAGAAGATAGAAGATAAAAATTTTGGATTGTTGACAAGTTCTTCGAGGAGTGAACGAGCGAAACGAACAAATTCATCCAGTCTTCGTAATTACCACCAAAAACTGACAATTTGATGTCTGGTAGTTTAAGGTGGGACACATTGTTCGAGTCGTCATTGGGCCGCGCAGTAGTACGTTGGGCATCATTTTGATTCAGTAAAAGTAGCGTACCTTTAACACGATAGTAAGCTCGTTCAAATTCCGTCCGTTCCTTCAAATATGATTCCAGAACATCTTCGTTACTCTTGCAATGTTTCCAACTCCGCGTGGGCAGCATTGAACTCTGTCCAGAGTGTGATTAGATTTTCTAGACGAACGGGCACCTCGCACTTGTCTCTTTCGGCCTGGTAGCTGGATACAAAGGTGCTAATCGATGCAAACGACGATATGATGCCTCGTTTTCGGTACTTTAGACCGCGTAGTTTCCGTTCAGCAGCCGACATGTCCAGAGCGATGCAAGGATCTACAACCAAAGAACAGCGTAGACCGTGCTACATGGTATAAACGATTGGAATACTAATCACCTGGATACAGGCAGTTCATGCCTTGTATTTTATTTAATTCGACTCCTCTCTCAGGTTCAAAGCTGCAATCCGAGTTGATTGAATTTGAGTCGCTCCGTGCGTCGTTTGTGTTGGTGGAAGATTATGTAGCACAGTTTGATGTAAATCAGCAATGTCTGCAAATAGTGATCATCCACCGATCTCGAGGTCTTAATGAGGCATTGAAGATACATTGAATCACACCCCCAAACCCCACCCCTCCCCTCCCCCCCCCCCAACCCCCCCCACCCCCCTCCTCACCTTTTTTTCTCACTTCTTTGGCAATTTTCTGCTTCTTGTAAGTCTTCAGGTTGTTCCGTTTCTTGATACATTGAATCATTCCGACGCTTTATTGGCCAAATGACGTATCGACATTGATTTGTTCTTCCGAATTAGAGCTACCACTTTCTGATCCAGTTTAGTGTTGGTAGATCCGGGGTTTCTGCCTCTTCCTGGCAGCTCATCCAAAGAACAGTGTTCCCCAAACCTGGTTATGATGGATTTTACACTCGCGTGATGAATTCCAAAGCGCTTCACCAATTGTCGCATAGTTACACCCTTTTTACGTAGCCATGTGTCCAAAACCTTAATTTTCACGTCTGTTTCAATGCGCGACATTTTGAAAACGAGGAATTTAAACCATGCAAACAAGCAAACAAACAAAAGATGACAGTCAAACGCACAGCATGCTATGATGAACACATTAAAACCATCACAAATACACGCATACAACGCAAATGTACGTGAATAGCTTATTTTTGATACATTCCTTACGCCAAAGGAGCAAGTAAGGAGTGTATCGAATATAAGCCATCCACATACATTTGCGTTGTACGCATGTATTTGTGATGTTTTTTTATGCTCTGAACACTGCATGATGTGCGTTTGACTGTCAGCTTTCTTTTGTTTACTTGTTTGTGCGGTTCAAATTCTGCGTTTTCAAAATGTCGCGTATTGAAAAGGAAGTGAAAATTAAGGTTCTGGACACATGGCTAAGTGAGAATGGTATTACTATGCGAAAATTGGCGAAGCGGTTTGGAATTCATCATGCGAGTGTTAAAACCATCATTAATAAGTTTGGGGAACACTATTCTTTGGATGAGCTACCAGGAAGAGGCAGAAAACCCGGTTCTTCCAACCCGAAACTGGAGCAGAAAGTGGTATCTCTAATCATGAAGAACAAATCAATGTCAATACGTGATTTGGCCAAAAAAGCAGGAACGAGTGTCGGAATGATCCAGCGTATCAAGAGGCGAAACCACCTGAAGACCTACAAGAAGCAGAAAATCTCGAAACAAAGTGCAGAACAGAAGAAGCGAGCAGCAACAAGGGCCCGGAAATTGTATTCGCGTCTTTTGCAGCGTCCGGATGCATGCGTTTTGATGGACGATGAGACCTATGTAAAGGAGGACTCAAAAACCCTTTCCAGGTCCACAATACTTTACTGCCGTCGTTGGGGAGGATGTAAGCGATGCGGACAGGTCGATTCAAGTGGAGAAATTCGGTCCAAAGGTACTGGTATGGCAAGCAATATGTTCCTGTGGTTTGAAGTCAACCATTTTTTACACTACCGGAACTATAAATGCGGAAATCTATCGATCTGAGTGTCTCCAGAAGAGATTGTTGCCTTTATATAAGAAGCATAGTACACCTCCCCTGTTTTGGCCGGATTTAGCGTCGGCTCACTATGCCAAAACCACTCTCAATTGGCTTGCGGAAAAGGGTATAGATTTCGTTGAGAAAAATATCAATCCACCAAATTGCCCTCAGCTTCGACCCATCGAACGTTACTGGGCAATCGTGAAGAGGGTCTTCAAGAAGACTGGTAAGGCAGCTGGGAACATGCAGGAGTTCAAAAAAATTTGGGCTCAAGCGTCCAAAAAATGCGATGCAACACTTGTCCGGAACTTGATGAAGAGCATTCGATCCAAAGTTCGAAAATTCGTGAAGGAATAACTTAAATTTCCTCCGGTCTTCATTATGTTCAAGTTTAACCTCGTACAATAGAGGATCAATTTTTTGTATGAATAAAATATCGGTTTTCAACATAATTTGAAAGAAAGTTTGTGGATAGCTTATTTTCGATACACTCCTTATTTGCTGAAAATATAATGCATGAGGTCTTAATAGTATTTGAGATTTGTGCTCAGCAAAACGCGAACTGGACTGACTCAGTCGTGTACGTCCATAATGCATCAGTTATAGATAGAGCTAAAAAACGAGCTGGAATGTCGACTTACAAGAAAGTGGTGACTCCAAATCGCGACAATAAACAAAACACGTCGGCCAAAGCACGATCGCGAAAGTTGTACACGACGATGCTGACGAAGTTTGATTGCGTGGTACAGGACGATGAAACTTACGTCAACGTAGACTTTAAACAGCTTCCTGTGCAGGAATATTTTACGGCAACCGGACGAGGAAAGGTGGCAGATATTTTCAAGCACATTAAACTGTTAAAGTTCGTGAAGAAATATCTCGTAAGGCAGACCATCTGTACCTGTGACTTGAAGATTGACCGGATTTGGCATCTTGCCAATACGGAAAAAGACCATGGAGTGGTATGCTGCCAACAACGTTCCAGTGGTGCCCTAGGACAAGAACGCTCCCAACACCCCAGAGCTCCGCCCAATCGAACAATATTGGGCCATCGTCAAGCGGAACCTTAAGAAGACTCAAAAAGCTGTTGTGAGCGAGAAACAGTTCAAGGCAAACTGGCGTTCTGCGGCGAATAAAGTGGACAAGGAGACTGTACAAAAGCTTATGGCAGGTGTTAAACTAAAGACCCGGCAATTCGCGTTCGGTAAAAAGGAAGCTTAGCTGAATTTTTCTCCAGTATTCTGTATTAACTGAACTTGAAAAAGAAAAAGAGTTTTACTTATTAATAAAAACTTTGATCGACTCACACACATAACTGTTTGACCAAATTTTGATCGGAACACCCTTTATTCGCCAGGCTATCGAAGTGTTTGTCCGTACACCAATTCAGCTGCAGAACAACATAGGTCCTCACGCAGTGCGGCGCGCGGACCAAGCACGATCATGGTCGTACCAGTGCTTGGAATCAACTGGCATGATTGCAGATTTCAAGGTTCGGTGCAAGAATTGCCGTTTAATGGTGGATGCGGACCAACTAGGTCGATGTAAACGTGGCAAAATCAACTGTCGAGGGGAGCAAACTTTTCAACGTGGCTTCCGTATGGCGATGAACTTTGGATGACATTGTAGGCACGAATTAACGTCCATTTTGGTTGTCCTTATTCACATGTGTCCAAACGAAGCAACCGGTAATCAAACGGCGTGTTGATCTTATTTCATGGATGTTCTGAAATACTAATCTACGATGTTGAGACGGTACGCATGGTCTTACTTTGCCGAGAAAAGTGTCGTAATATGACGGCTTTGACGTTAATGGTGTCTGACGAAGCTCGAGTTTCAGTCCTATAGGTGATCGTAGTAGACGCTGCCATTCCTTGTCATTGGTCTGATCTGCAGCAATCCGTGGTGATGGCACAGCCACAACGTCTGCGCTGGATAATGCATCCGCGACGACATTGTTTTGTCCGCTAATGTGCCGAATATCGTACTGCAAATTCCGAGATGTACCGCAAGAAGTGATCCTCGTGCTGAAGTCTGCTGTTCGGGCCAGACGTCAGCGTAGTGGTGAGAGGTTTGTGATCGGTGAATTTCAGAAACTGTCTTCCATCCAATATATAATGGAAATAGCTGACATGAGCTGAACTTTTCCGAATAGAACCCTAATGGAACTGTTGAAGGACTGGAACCCACTGCCGTATTCGATGCATCGAATGACAAGCTCAACGGCTTTGGTGTGTCAGCGGTTGTTTGCATCGCTCAAATGCCTCCTTGGATTTGTCGGGCCACTTCAGTCTCCGAGAATCGTTTTTCTTGATCCCAGGTATCAAGTTTTGAAACTTGGGAGGAATGTCGGTGGCGTATGGAAACAACCTCTTGTAACAATTCACAAGTGCTAAAAATTGACGAAGCTGCTTGACGTTTGATGGTAACTTGAACTGGGTGACAGCTTTCACTCGATTTGGAAGCGGAAGTAAACCCTGTAACCGAGAAATTCTACAGTGCCCTGCGCGAAATGACTCTTCTCGACGTTGATAACTAAACCGTTTTCCTGTAGTCGTTCGAATGCCATGTCCACGTGTTTGTAATGCTCCTCCAGAGAGGATGACGCAATGCAGTTATTATCAACGAAAACCACGACGAATTCCATATCGCCGAACACTTGATGCATGACCCTTTGAAAGGTTTGACTGGCGTAGCATGAGCCAAACTGCATACGAGTTAACGCGAAGAGCCCAAATGGAGTGATTACGGCCGTTTTCGGAATGTCTGCATCATCCACCCTCTCGAGATCGAGTTTAAACACCTGATTTGAGGCTCGGTAAACCTCTACAAATCTCCACTGGCCATTCTGTTTGCGCACACAGTGCAAGGGACTGGCCCAGCTACTGCTGGAAGGGCGGCAGACTCCCAGTTCACTCATAATCTGACACTCTTTCCTAGCGGCTTCCAGCTTGTCAGGTGCTAAGCGGCGACATTTGGTTGATGCTGGAGGTCCCATTGTTCGGATGTGATGTGTGACGTCATGATGAACTGCAGTTTTCATAGTTGGAAGCATGACGTCCGGGAATTCGGTGAGGATGTCACGGAATGAATTATGTGAGTTTAGTAACATCATCGTTTGAACGGCGATGATTCAAGTTTACGATGGTATCGAAGGCCGCCAGGAAGGCGGCACCTGCCAGTTGAATTTGCGTCGTAGTCCCAAATCCATTGTCATTACTCTTTTGTCGTAAACATTGTTGCTAGAACCATTCGAATGCGGCTACCCCTCTTATTATGTCTCTGTTTGTGGCAGGAATCTAAAAAATGACACTGCACATGGTAGATTTAGCCAAATTCAACGATTTTACAATGTTTGTACCTGACAACGTATGATTTTCATCATGTGAGCCATAAGTAATTTCATTCTTTCGGCTGTCATCTGTCACAACATGTTTACAATCCATTTGAGTCTTAACAAAACTTATATCACTGAAAGAGGACTTTTACAATCTGCAGTCAAAATATTCGAGAACCGACTAATAGGAGCGCTGTAAAAAAAAAACACAGTTCGTCCAGATTATAACTGAATTGAGCTTTAGTTGTGTGTTCGAATTGGTTGAACTCTCCGAAGGGGTCTCTGAAGATTCGTAAACTACCCCTTTGTTAGCTAACCTAACCAACTTCTACATTACCAATTCCAGCCGCAACGCAACTGATGTTGGAGGAGTACATGAATAGCGTGAAGGGTACGATCGCCTCCGAGGTGGACGACGTGGCCGAGGCTATTGCGCTTGCGGCCGTCGAGAAGGTGGACAAGGAAACGAATACGGAGTGTGCCTTCCTGCCGGAGAAGGGCCGCCGGCGGTTGCACGATCCGGCCCGCAGCAGTAACGGCACGATCGACGAAAACGCAGTGATCGACGATCGGCTCGTGAAGCGGTCGCAAACATTTTCGCCAAGGTTAGTATCATGGTGCTCTATTGCGAACTAACTTAGATGACTGATGAGCTTTGTTATCCCGAACAGTGCCGTCGCCAGCAAGGCTCGCTACATCTGCCGGTTGAACCGAAGCGATTCGGACTCGGCCATGCACTTCAACAACCCCGTGACGCCGCATCCGTTCAAACGGGGGGCCGTCGAGCGACGGTCCCTGCGATATCACAGCCGAACTCCAAAGGTGTATCACAGTAAGTAACTCCCTTTGCAGAAGATCGCACAAACCCGGTTTACTAAACAACTGTTTCTCACTTCAGAAATGCACCCGGCAGTGCCACGTACTAGTCTGGATCTGGAACTGGATCTGAAAGCGCAGCAGACGAAACTGGAAACCTTGACGGATGAGATCGGCAGGCTTCGCGATCTGAAGAAACGGTTGGAGTTGGCGAGAGACAACAATGACGTCAAGGTGGCCACCTGGGCGCTGGAGAACGAAGACTTCCTCAAGCTGATCAAGAACGCTGGCAGTGCGACGACGCCGGAGGAGAAACATCTAGCTAAATTGCTACACAAGACCTCCAAAGAGATCTACAAGCTACGAAAAACCAAAGCCGGCAAGGGAAAGCTGGATCTGATTTCGTTCAAGTACGCTCCCTTATAGAATCACCCCATGGATTTAAACTAATTCTTATCCCTCTAATTTCCTTTTTCACAGAGAAAAGATGGCCTTCTTCACCCGCCGAGGAGTTTCCGTGCCGGAACTACCAGCCGATATCCTGCAACAGGACGACGGCGAAGACGTGTCGTCCAGTTCGTGCAATTCTCCAACCAAACCGGTGGATACCAGCGCAGAGCCATCCACCTCCTCCTCTGCGAACAGCAAGGGGTGCCAATTTTCGTACGACGATGTTGATCGGACTTACGGGGTCGAGGTGTGATGGACCCAATGGATGATCCAAATCACACATAAAACGACGGAACATGACAACTTTGACGCGATCCGCGATCGTCAATACAGGAATGGATGCTGGATTCCGCTGGGAAGGTATGGTGTTCTAAAACAAACAAACAAAAAAAAAAAAAAAAAAAAAAAAACAAACGGGAGGGAATTTGATTATACTAAACATTAGGAGAAGCCAAACTCTGTGCTTTGTTCTGCGAACCAAAGCTCTACGTGCATTTACGAGATAAGATTTTAAAGCTGATTAAGGTTAGGTTGTTCGAGAGCGAAGACCTACATACTATTAATACTGTGTACAACAACTGCTATTACTACTACTACTACTACTACTACTACTACTACTACTACTACTACTACTACTACTACTACTACTTCTACTACAACTGAGCTGTATAGTTAGTTTTCCGCGTTATTAGCTAGGAAAAGCTAGCGCGTTGCGTTGCAAGGATATCTCTTATGGAGCTTGCGCGATTTTAGCCAGTGAGAGTATGATTGTGTTTCATGACTAACTGACTGTCACAGTATGTGTGTAAGAAAAAGAGAGAGCGCGAGACAGGAAGTTGCAGCCGATGGAGTCAAGGTGGAATGTGCAATATCTTTGTAAATATATTTAAAACCGAATACGGAGGATGAGTGCGCGAACGTCAGTGTATCGGTGGCAGCGATAGGTAGAAGCGAAATTCAATGTTGATAGGTACGTGCGCGAGAGAGTTGTGGGTGATGTTGTGTGTTTTGCCGATTCGGGGTTGCGATACGAGTTTTGAGAAGCGTGGTGAAACGAGGGGGCGTGGTGACATGTGGTTCCAGTGGGAATAGTTGAACACGTCCATTGATGTTGATGTCCGTGTTGGGGAATGTTACTAACGGTCAAAGCGGGGCGCTGTACAAGGTCATCGGGAAATAAAATCGGATTGGGTATGGACCTAATCTTAAAAGTGATTTACAATGATTCTAATTATGATCTTGGAAAGTAAGAAAAACGTGACCCTTATTTCTTCTACCGATCTCTCACAGGCCTATTCTACGCTTCGTATGAGGTGAGACTCTTCTCACCTGCAAGACTATAATTGTCACTTAAGGTGAACTGGAGGGAGTTCCTTTTCCATATGATTTATAGGTTAGGTTAATTATCACTTCACGTTTTTGAGAATAAAAATCACAAACAATACAAAACATTGCGTACCAATGGATGCTCCGACGAAGCAAACGATTCTTGAAAAATTTCACGCCTGAAATCCTAATAGTATGTGAGGTTTGCGCTCAGAAAACTTCGAAGTGATAGGGACTTGATCCCGTTTGTCCTTGAGGTGAAGTGACTCACCATGCAAATCAGAAGGAGTGTTTCCGCACTCAGTTCGACGAGTCGCGCCACTTTTCACGACGCGTAGAAGAAACCTGTCTGAAAAGATATTACTAAACTGATCTGGTAGGGACGTAGAGACTCTTATTTAATACAGCCTGGATTCGTTCTTACTAATGGCTGGCCCACAATTGATACGTTGCGGATGCGTTTGCGTGAATTTGACAGTTTTACCATAGGTTTTCTGTCAAATTTACGTCAACGGAGGTTTTGCAAACGTATCTATTGTGGGTGACCCTTTAGACAACCAGTATAAGGCCTGTAACCGTTGCGTTAAAAAATTTCAAATCGATGATTTTTTTTAAATGCACCAAGTGACGTTTACTAGCTGAACCCGGTGCGTGCGCTGCTACGCTTGCAACTAAATGAATGCAAATTTAATAGAACTGGCACTTTTATGGTTGGTTTTCGGAATGAGTTTTTTTTTTGACTAAGAAGGGGTTCAAACTTCTATCAGAACATGCTTCTTACCCGAGAAATACACATTTTGTGTTTTAGTTACCTGGATAATTCTCATTTTTGGTTGAAATTTGTGTTTCATTTGTATGATAGCCCCCCCTTCCAGAGGGGGAGGGGTCTCAAATCACCATACAATCATTGCTTTCAAACCCCCCAAATGCCAAATTTGGTTCCATTTGCTTGATTAGTTCTCGAGTAATGCAGAAATTTGTGTTTCATTTGTATGAGAGCCCCCCTTCCAGAGAAGGGAGGGGACTCAAACAATCATAAGAACCTTCCCCAGCCCCAAAAACCCCTGCATACAAATTTTCACGCCGATCGGCTCTGTAGCTACCGAGTCTATAAGGGTCAGACAGACAGACAGACAGACAGACAGACAGAAATTCATTTTTATATATATAGAAATCCTGCCTCTTAAAACCCCCACATGCCAAATGTGGTTTGATTTGCTGGAATAGTTCTCGAGTTCTGCAGAAATTTCTGTTTCATTTGTATGAGAGACCCCCCCCCCCCCTCTTAAAGAGGGGGAGGGATCTTGAACTACCATAGAATTATTTCTTGCCTCCAAAAACCTACACATGCCAAATTTGGTTCCATTTGCTTGATTTGTTCTTGAGTTATGCAAAAAATTGTGATTCATTTGTATGGGAGCCCCCTTCCAGAGGGCGGAGGGGTCTCAATCTAACAAAGAAACATATCTTGCCTTCAAAAACCTCCACCTGCCAAATTTGGTTCTATTTGCTTGATCAGTTCTCGAGTTATGCAGAAATTTGTGTTTCATTCAAGAGGGAGCCTCCCCTCTTTTCAGAGGGCGGAGGGGTCTCAAACTACCATAGAAATATTTCTCTCCTTCAAAAACCTCTACATGCCAAATTTGGTTCCATTTGCTTGATTAGTTCTTGAGTTATGCAGAAATGTGTGTTTCATTTGTATGAGAGCCCCCCCCTTCCAGAGGGAGAAGGGGTCTCAAACCACCATGGAAACATTTCTTGCCTTCAAAAACCTGCACATGCCATATTTGGTTCCATTTGCTTGATTAGTTCTCGAGTTATGTAGAAATTTGTGTTTCATTTGTATCGCAGCCCCCCCCTCCCTTCAGAGAAGGGAGGGTTCCCGAGTCTCATTAAAAACATGCATTGCTTTTGAAAACCTCCACATGCCAAATTTGATTCCATTTACTTGATTAATTTTCGAATTATGCAGAAATTTGTGTTTCATTTGTATGGGAGCCCCCCCCCCCCCCCCCTTCAGAAGGCAGAGAGGTCTCAAACCACCATTGAAACATTTATTGTTTTAAAAAACCTCCACATGCCAAATTTGGTTCCATTTGCTTGATTAGTTCTTGAGTTATGCAGAAATTTGTGTTTCATTTGTATGGGAGCCCCCCTTATAGAAAGGGGAGGGGTCTCGAGTCACCTTAAAAACATTTCTAGCTTTCAAAAACCTTCACTTGCCAAATTTGCTTCCATTTGCTTGATTTTTATATATAGGGAAACTGCCCCCATATTAATCTCATTGTTCCTATATTCATCCTACGATGAATCAAACAATTGGGCAGTTGAAGGATTACACGGTGTTCAATAAGTTCGAATACAAGTTTTCATCATTGCGTAGGTATGCGCCATGTACATATTCTGCATTGGTATTGGTGTCAGCTTTAGCTTCATTCATACGCTACCGAATGTGCGCGGTGTTGACATTCTGTTAGTTGTTGTTTGTTTGTTACGCGCGATGAAAGAGTATCGGGACTTCGTAATTAAGCGTTTTTTGAACGGTGAGCGACCCGGCGATATATTCCGGCTGCTGAAATCGCATGGGGTCAAGCGGAACTTTGTCTACACGACCATCAGGCGATACCGGGAGACGTCCTCGACCAATGACCGTGCGAGATCCGGTCGGCCGCGTTCAGCGAGGACGCCACGGGTCATCAAGATCGTGAGGGAGCGAATTCGGCGCAAAAAGAACCGCTCAATCCGGAAAACGGCTGCAGATCTCAACGTTTCCATTGGAACCGCTCACACCATACTCACCAAGGACCTTGGTTTCAGGCCTTACAAAAACGTAAGGTCCATGGCGTTTCGGAGGCTACCAGCAAAAAGCGGTTGGATCGAGCTAGAGGATCCTCTCCGGCACGCTGGTCAGGAGTTTGTTTTTTCGGACGAGAAACTGTTCGTGCTGCAGCAGCCGCACAATGTGCAAAATGACCGGGTGTGGGCGCCATCGAGGGACAGCATTCCTGAATCCAATATAAACATCCCTCGGTTCCAAAGTGCCGCGTCGGTGATGGTTTGGGGGGCAGTATGCAAACGTGGTAAGCTACCCTTGGTGTTTATTGAAAAAAACGTCAAAATCAACGCGGCGTACTACAAAACTGAGGTTTTGGAAAAGGTTGTTGCCCCCAGTCTCCGAAGCCTCTACGGCGATGAGCACTACGTGTTCCAGCAGGACGGTGCACCAGCCCATACGGCAAATGTGGTTCAAGCCTGGTGTCGGGACAATTTAACCGACTTTCTGGACAAAACTTTGTGGCCTCCCAGCTCCCCGGACTTGAATCCTCTCGACTTTTTTGTTTGGTCCTATATGATGGCGAAGCTGAACGAATACAAGGTCAGCACTTTGGATCATTTCAAGACGGTAATTCTCAAAATCTGGGACGAAATGCCCATGCAGTCCGTGCGTGCCGCCTGCGACGCGTTCGAGAAACGTTTGAAGCTCGTTAAGGAGTACAAAGGGGGGGTCATTCCAAGAGAAATGTTGTAAACGTTCCTTGTAAACATAGCTTTCAATAACATAAATCCAAAAAATAAAAAAACATGTTTTCATTTTTTTAACAAATTTTGAAAGTGTATCCGAACTTATTGAACACCGTGTAATAAAAGTCCCCTTTAGCTCGATATGTATCCAGCGATTTTCCAACTTCTTGATCCCGTCCAAAAAGTAATTTTCCCGAAGGTCTGCAAAATACTCCTCCGTGGCGTCGATGATGTCCCCGCGTGAGCTAATTTTTTTATTGTTGAGCCATCTTTTGAAGATTGGGAATAGATAATAGTCCGAAGGAGCCAAATCAGGTGAATACAGTGGATGCGGAAGCAATTGGAGCCGTAAGTCTTTGATTTTAGCCGTGGTTGTGATGCTCTTGTGCGCAGGCGGAATATCATGCAAAAACAATATTGTTTTTCTCTTCATGTGAGGCCATTTCGCAGCGATTTCGGCCTTCAATCGCTCCAATAATGCACAGTAATACTCGCTGTTGACGATTTTATTCCTTTCAAGGTAGTCCACGAAGAGTATGCCATGACAAGCTCCGAAAACTGACGCCAAAATCTTTCCGACCCATTGAGCCTCCCTAGGCCGCTTCGCAGCACTCGTGCCGGCTTCAGTCTTTTTTTTTTTTTTTTTTTTTATGGCGTGTGCGCTCAGTACTAATCCTTGTCGCATCTGTCAGTTCACGCACCTTCACTTTCCGGTCAGTCAACACCATTTCATGAACTTGTCTGACATTGTGCTCTGTAACTCGCATCGGAGGGCCTGCTGCTGCGGACTTGATCGATAGGGGAGTTGCGGCCACCACGAAACTCTCGGAAACCAACATTGTTTGTTATAGCATCCTGTTTGCAAATTACAAGTTTTATTTGTGCTGAGATTGGGTCCTCCCTTAGCTCAGTCGGTAAAAGCGCGGCTACAAAGCAACACCATGCTGGAGGTGGCTGGGTTCGATTCCCGGTCTGGTCTAGGAATGTTTCGTTAAGGAAAATTTCTCGACTCCCTGGGCCATCATCCCTAGGGTATGATTGTACTTGCCACACAATCTTACTAATGCAAAAATGGTACCTGGCATCGAAGTGCAATTTAGAACACTAAGTTGAGAGCAAGCTAGCTAAAAGCGAGTTGTGAAAACAATAAGCTTCAAACGCCAAGAAAGAATACTTATCCAACTTTTCTTTTGTTTCCTTCACTGTTTTGCCTCTAGAGGAATTTGATAGTCAATTTTACCATTATTGGGGTTAGGATGACTATTGCAGTATAGTGATTTTGAACCGACTATGATCATGGTCAAAACTACCATTAAAAATAGTTGATGCAACATTTTCCATAATGTCGGAATAGTCCTTGTTACCATGATCATAGTCAAAAAATGCCATGAACGTGGTAAATTCGAAAATTTTCATGGTTATTGAAACCATTATATGCGATAGTCATCCTGACCATGATTTAATTGTCGGTACAACGATGAAATTTTTCTCATCAATTTTATTAAACCTTAGCTTTATTTCTCATAATAGAGTCACACAATTAACAAATTATGGTTACGGTCATATTTAACATGAGCTTTTAGCTCATCAACATAACCTTGGATGCAGGTTGTCCAGTGTCCGGCTGCGATCCTTCAGACCTGCAATAAGAATTATTCTTATACCGTACTTATTTATAACACCTAGTCCTACTTATCCTGCAGCCACGAACTTTTTGAAAATAGGGGCACGAAAGAGGTCAATCCATAGTCAATCATTTTTGGAAAACTGATGAGAGGAAAGATCAGTCTTGATAAAAGTCATGCTCGTTAGGTTCAAAAGTGTGGATTTTCAGGCAACATTGACTACCTGGAAGTTCCACGCGAAAATCAAATGATAACTCGTGACAACAAACGTTACCAGAAGAATGAAAGTTCGATTTTCAAAATGCTTTTTGATATTCATCAATGTAAACAGAAAGTTCTTTTTCAATATGAATTTTGAAATGTCAGAAATGAAATTCAATAAACCACAATGAATATCAATTACCCGTCGGGATCGGAAAATATGCAAGGGCAGTCCAGTCCAGGGTATTCTTGCTCAACATTGCTAGTATCGGTGTTCTATGGAACGATGATAACAGCCCTGGTTGTTCCATGTTCGTATTAGGATTCGAATTACCTAATAATAATAAAATCATCACAAGAGATGATATTCAGATTTCGT